>CM071568.1:243565397-243578468 GCA_036426205.1 Ascaphus truei
GCATTTTAGCTATTGTAACATAAATGTGAAGTGGTAATGCACTCACTGGCTAGAACTGACTTTCAATTTAGTTCACACAGCAATTGTACAATTGTTTTGTTAAAGCTGGGAGAAATTGTGAGTATAAGAGATAAGTACAGCTAAACCCCGCTATAGCACGGTCCTCGGGGGCCACCCGATCCGACCGCGCTAGAACCGGGGTCGCGCTAATTTAAAAAAAAAAAATGGCCGCCGCGCGCCTGATCGGGAGGGAGTGAGGAGGGAAGGAAGGAAGGAAGAGGTGGCTGGAAGCCCTACACGTCCCCCAGAAACGGCGAGTCCAGCCACAACCTGCTCCTTACCTCCCACCACCGGCATCCATTTCCTCCCCCCCAGGCCCCCACACCTATCGGTCCTCCGCGGCATAGCCCACGCGGCCCTCCGAGTCCCAGCCTGCTCCTTCCGACACCCCCCCTCCTCCCGACACCCCCCCTCCTCCCGACACCCCCCCCCCCCTCCTCCTGATGCTAGCTCCGCTCCGATCTCAGCAGTCGACACCAAAGGTAGGGAGGGGGAGTGGGAGGTGTGGTGTAGTGTGCTGTGAGAGTGTGCTGTGAGTGCTGTGTGCTGTGAGAGTGTGCTGTGAGTGCTGTGTGCTGTGAGCAGTGTGCAGTTAGAGTGTGTGCTGTGAGCAGTGTGCAGTGAGAGTGTGTGCTGTGAGCAGTGTGCTGTGAGCAGTGTGTATAGTGAGAGTGTGTGGCAGTGAGAGTGTGGCAGTGAGAGTGTGTGGCAGTGAGAGTGTGTGGCAGTGAGTGTCTGTGGCAGTGAGAGTGTGTGGCAGTGAGAGTGTGTGGCAGTGAGGAGCTTGAGAGTGTGGGCAAGATGAGAGTTGTGTGGCAGTGAGAGTGTGTGGGTCTGGGAGTGTATGTGTGGCAGTGAAGTGTGTGGCATGAGGCTGGAGAGTGTGGTGGCAAGTGAGAAAAGCGTGAGAAGTGTGTGTCTGAGAGCAGTGAGAGCAGTGTGGGCAGTGAGAGCAGTGTGGGCAGTGAGAGCAGTGTGGGCAGTGAGAGCAGTGTGGGCAGTGAGGGCAATGAGGGCAGTGAGGGCAGTGAGGGCAGTGTGCAAAAAAAATGTTTACATATTTTTTTTTTTTAAAACGGAGCCACGTGAAAACCGCGTTATAACTGAATTCGCATTATAACGGGTCGCGTTATAACGGGGTTAAGCTGTAGTAACAGGAATTCCTACCAGGATCTTCAATTAAGTTAGGTGACATTTGAAGGAAAGTTCATTTACAGTATACTGTACTGAACAGTCGCTTCAGGTTATACAGAATTTACCCCTACAGGTGTTATTCATTAAACTGCATAAACTATCACACAGAAGTCAATGGAAGTTTCCATGCCATAGTGCTGCAAACCACACTATCACAGTTTCACGGATATTGGGTCTATTGGGGCACTATAACATGAAACTCACATTCAAGTTAATGGGAGTGTTTCATGTGATAATAGTTTTACAGAGCCATTTTGCAGGCATAGGTCCTTTTCCCCTGGAGCTTACAATCTATGTTTTTGGCTAGTATTTGAAGCAAAGGGAGATAAAGTGATTTGCCCAAGGTCACAAGGAGCCGACACTGGGAATTGAACCAGGTTCCCCTGCTTCAAACTCAGTGTCAGTCAGTGTCTTTACTCACTCAGCCACTCCTTCTCCCATGGGGAGTGGATGGGAGTGTTTCGTGTGAGTGCACGTCAATCAACATTATTGCAGCTTAATTATTAACCTCCTACATTTCCTATATTGGGGAAATACTATGCAAATATGTCCCACATTCCAACTAACCACCTTTCATAAGCAGCAGAGATTATGAGATTGAAGATGTTGCTGCTTACTGTATGTAGGGAAGAATCTATGAAAAATAACTCCTGGCTGAGTATAGATGTCAGAGTACCCCATTCATCACTTAGCAGAATGCACCTCAATGAAAATGGGAAGATCACCAAGACATTATATAAAAATGACTTACAAATGCAGGGTTGTTGACCTGATACTTTACTACAGTAAGTAATAATTATTAAACTGCACGGTTCATTTGCATCTAAATCAGGATTGGGCATTTAATAGCTTAGAGATCTGACGTAGTTAAATACATGGAGGTGCAAAATAATTAAGCCTACTGTTCCAAGGGAATCTTTAAAGAAAGTGTCTGTTTGGATGACCTCTTATGAACCTTTCAAAAGTATGTGCGCAAAAAGTGTATTTAATTCTCTAAACCGCAACTTAAAGTAATATGAACAAGTTGGCATATTGAAAAAGAATACAATTACTGTATTCTGTACCAGATGGATAATACAGAGCTTTCTTATGTCCATAGCTATTGTTTCCCTTAAAAAATGATGCACTCCAAAGAACTTCATATTTTTACAGTGCTGCAATTGTATTTCTCAGTAGAATATAAAATGTAGCTGTTTGATCTGAAATTACTTAATACTGTAGTGACCCAGGATAAAGGGTTAACCATAATAACCTGAACTAAAATTAAAATAGAGCTACAACTTTATTAACACAATCGGAAAATACAAATCAATTTTAATTATACATTAATATAAATCAAATATTAATTAATATTGTCGAGGTATGTACAGTATGGAGATTGTACACCCATACTTTATATCGTCATTATTACATGAACCTAATCCATAGGAAGCACCCAAAAAAAGATTATTTATTCCAATACTAGGCAATAACACTCAGTTTGAGCGAGGTAAGCTTAACCTTTGTTCTGCTTTTCATAGCAATTGTTTCATACATTTATTAAGATAGGCAATGTCTACAAAGAACACCAAACTAAACCTTCTGTATTGTAATTCCTTACACCATGAAAATTATTCTATCACAGTTTAATGTCAAAGAATAATTTAATTAAATTGACAGTAATTTCATTTGAAAACTTAAATGTGTGTTGCAGCTGTCAGTGGAAGAAAAAAATTTGGATACAAATCAAAAAATGAATTAAAAATTATTGTAAAATTCTATTTCCATTCCTACCAGGATCAAGAAACCGTTTGCCCATCAGTCCGATAAAGGAATCAGGTTTATACCCTGCAATACAAAAATGTAGGTCATATGAAATGCAGTAGAACTATCTCCAATGTTGATATTTTCAGCACAATGTATACAACAAAAAACAAAGAAGCCCAAAGCTACATCCAATATGACAAAAATACACTGTGAAATACCTATATATCTCTTGAAAAAGGGTCATTCAGTTAAACCCTTTGGCCAAATCGTTATAAGCCTGCTAGCCACATCAAGGCATGACCATTAGCTGTTCCTAACACTAACTGATTAAAAATCTCATTGGATCTGTCACAACCAGCTGCATGAAAGACCTGCTCACTTGGAAAGTGGGGAGGGGCGAGCTTAAACCCTGGGAGGGAGGGTCCACTGACCTCCAAAACAGCTGAGACCAGCTGGACAAAGTTAATAAAAACACAGATACCCAGCAAGCTCTAAGGAACCCCAAAAATTACTGCTTTAGCTTATAATTGCTTTTATTTACAGTATGGTATATATATATATATATATATATATCATAGAAAAAGAACAAAAAGCACTCCGTAATAATAGTCACTGGTGTGGGTGCAGATCCTATAATGAAGAATAAGCAATACGATACCGTTTGGAAACGAAATCAGCAGGCAGCACTCCAGAATTGAACAATCAAATGTATTGAAAAAATAAACACAAAACCAACGTTTCGGTCCACGAGTGACGTAATCGCGCTATCAGCCCTTTGAGAAAGTCGCCCAGTTGTGACGAAACGCGTCAGGGACTCTGATAGCGTAATTACGTCACTACGACGCTGCGCACGCGCACGAGGCCACATCCAGCGTGGGATTCATACGGCGGCCATTCTTAGTGGAGAGGCGAGTGTCTGGACTACGGTGGACTGATTCCAGTCGGCAAACGGCACCCCTGGCATCCGGTGAGCTGTGATTTCTACAGGCAGCCCTGAGGGAGCCCACAAGAACGGACGTTTTGCAGCAAAGAAACCGGATGGTGGTGATATTATCACAAATTGCCTTTTTATCATTTTACTCTTGTGAGTGTGTTTCTTCCCCCCCCCCTTCCCCTTTTTCATATTAAATACACAGTTTTATGCTATGGGGCGTGCGCTCTCTCTCTTTTTTTGTTTCTAGATACCCCTGGATGTGGTTTATCCCATGTGAGAGCAGCCGGAGAACCCCTTTATCAGCATTATTTACCTATATTCATGGACTAACATCAAAAGGACTGGTTGGACTTTATATATTCTTCCTTTACACTTTTGCACTACTATATATTAAGTTTATTGTGTTTCACTATTTTGTTTATGGATATATATGTTGATTAGAATTTATGCACATTATTCACAATATTTAACCTTAAACACTTTAGTCACTAATTAGGTTTATTTCACTCGCAGTTCTACTCTGGCGCTACAATCTTTGTTCTTATGTATATATATATATCTCTATCTATATATCTATAATATAATACTACAGTGTTCGACAAACCTATACATTTGCTCGCCGCCCGGGCGATTGGATTTAACCCCCGGGCGAGTAAATATTGGCCCAAGCACACACGTTTGGTACTAGGGTGGCGAGTAGATTTTTTTTGTGTGGCGAGTAGATTTTTGGTGATTTGTCAACCACTATATATGTGTGTGTGTGTGGTGTGTGTGTGTGTGTGTGTGTGTGTGTGTGTGTGTGTGTGTGTGTCAATTGGAGTGCTAGTGGGTGTGGCTAAATGTATACCACAAAAAAAACAAAGAAGCCCAAAGCTACATCCAATACGTCAAAATACACAGTGAAATACCTATATATCTCTTGAAAAAGGCCAAAGGGTTTAACTAAATTACCCTTTTTCAAGAGATAAATAGGTATTTCACAGTGTATTTTGTCGTATTGGATGTAGCTTTGGGCTTCTTTGTTTTTTGCTGTATACATTTAGCCACGCCCACTAGCAGTCCAATTGACACACACACACACACACACACACACACATATATATACATATGTACCTATATATATACAGGCATACCACGCATTAACGTACGCAATGGGACCGGAGCATGTACGTAAACCTAAAATGTACTTAAAGTGAAGCACTGCATTTTTCCACTTATCGATGCATGTACTGTACTGCAATCGTCATATAAGTGCAGAACTGATGTAAATAACGCATTTGTAACAGGCTCTATAGTCTCCCAGCTTGCGCACAGCTTCTGTACAGGTGGGGAGCTGGTATTGCTGTTTAGGACGTGCTGACAGGCGCATGCGCGAGCAGCCATTTGCCTATTGGGCGATATGTCCTTACTCGCGAGTGTACTTAAAGTGAGTGTCCTTAAACGGGGTATATGTAGTTATATTCTATATATATATATATAGATATAAAAATATATATATATATATACTATAAAATATATATATATATATATATATATATAGTATGTGGTAATTCTTGGGGTTCCTTAGAGCTTGCTGGGTATCTGTGTGTTTATTTTCAGCACAATGAACAAAATATTTTATAGAATCTATTGTAATTGGCCGGGCATCATAAATCAACCCTATCTTAACTCTCACTTACTGAGACACTTACTTAGGTGTTCTGAGATTTAGATTCCATCCCACACCTTCTATTAATCATTAGGGAAAGCTATATTAATACAGGTCATCAGAATACATATTTCATATTTTGCTTATGTTTCCTGATACAGTGAATTTTTGTAAATCATTTTTGTAGATTGAACCAAAGTCTTTATATCTGATGTTGAAAACCTTCTTTTCATAACCACTTAATGTGTTTTCTTGTAGAAAATGTTTGCATGTGATGCACAGCATCGGGTATGCTTGATCTCTTCTATTAATAGTTCATTTAAAAACTCCTTAACACAGAGTAATTGAAACTGAAAATGAAATGTATAAACTAGGTAAATACAACACATTCAGTATGCAGACTGGAACATGCCCAGACTGTCCTATCAGATATATCCTGCAAAGTTTCCAAGGTATTCTATTTTATTTGCAAATAGAAGATTACATTGAACGATAAGCATTTGAAAATATAGACAATTAACAACATTGCATTTAAAATATAGCAGGCAATAAATACAAGTTTTTTTTTAATTAAACAACTTATAAATGTATTCAGCTACTCAACTGTACTTTAGAACTTTAACCTGAAGAAGAACCCTGTGGGGTTTGAAAGCTTGTACACTGTTAGCTATTGTTTGTGCAATACAAGATGTCCTACAGTATACGCTGCTTTTTTCCTTTCTTACATATTTCATTTAATTTTGTGTTACTGCTATAATATATCCAATGGAAGGGCTGTGCAGTAACTACAGTTCCTCACATGTTTGCTCCACATGGAGTTTCTTCTGTTCTACGTGTTGCTGGGCACTATGCAAGTGTTCCGGAGTAAATTCATTTCTGGACCTTCTTATGCACAACCTTGAATAAATTATTGAGTTAGAGAAAGGTCAAAGTGGTGTACCCAATCAACTGTGCTAATACTGTCTGACTCTCACACACATGACAATTAAAGTATTAAAGCCTACATTTATGTGTTTAACCACTTCCACCTCCCCACTCCAGGAAAATCATCGATTAAAGCTGATCCCAACCAACAAATACTCTGGCATCTTAGAATAGCGATTTGGTCTGGGCAGATACCATGGGCCTCCGTTCTTCCTTCTTCCCCAGCACCCAGCTTAACCAAGAATGACATATATATATATATATATATATATATATATATATATATATATATATACAGTGGTCGACAAATCACCAAAAAATCTACTCGCCAAACAAAAAAAATCTACTCGCCACCTAGTACCAAACGTGTGCTGCTTGGGCCAATAGGAGCTCGCCACAATGTTAAATCCACTCGCCCGGGGCGTGCAAATGTATAGGTTTGTCGAACACTGTATATATAGATATATATATATAGAGATATATATATATATATATCTATATATATATATATATCCACATACAGTATTCTACAGTATATTGGGTTACAGAAATCAAAACTATGCAGCATTGTTTTACTACAAACATGTTTTTGTTGTACAGTACATACAGGTAGCAAGAATCAGATTTTCTAATCAATTTAATTAAAAATACATACTTTTTGGAGAGTCTCTTTGGAATTCTAGAATGAAACAAAAAGTTATCATATTGAGAGCATGCTCGTAAAGAAGCAAAATTAATTGGCACTAGAAGATTCAATATTAAAATCTCAATTTCTACATACATATCAGCACTACATAGTGCAAAACATGCCACAGTAAAGTGATGTAATTGTTTGTATTCTCTTCTATCATGTAAAAAAAAATCACAAAACAAGAGGAGTACATTTCATAACACAGTAAGGCGAAAAAAGCAGTTCGACTCTACTCAAAGAATGAGATACTGTATGATGAGTGATTGCCCTCCTTAATCATTTAAAGGCCAAATGACTAGAATAAACACTAGAGATATATGAAATGTAATGTTGAATATTGTAGATTGTATCCTTTTGGGAAAAATAAAGTATGCTAGTTCACAAAAAAAAATCTGCATGCTAAATCTTGACTACCACAAACCTACAGACAGAGTCAGCTATTTGAGGGTCAACAGCTTCCGCCCCACACACACTGAGCATGCAACCATCTACAGTCAAGCCATACGATACAATCGGATATGCTCCAACACAGCAGATAGTGGCCATACTCATGGGCAATCTTAGAACACCGAAAGAGAGATGGTTGCAGGAATACAAATTTATACAACTGTTCGGGACACTTAGCGGTGGCTTAAACCGAGACCGCAGCTTCATGAGTCACTACCCTGACACAAGAGAACTCTTCCCATGAGTGCTAAATGCCCTGTCGATACATACTGTGCTATATGAATGCACACACAGCTGTCTCTTACACATACATATGAACAATGTAATTCTATCCCTATATACCAATAGGGACCACATAGTATTTACACACATTAATAGTAATGCAACACCTCCTACATTTCTACACCTACCCACAACATTGATATGCACTCCCACACACACCTTTTGTAAAGCACTGTATACACTGTGGGCACTTTATAAATATATATTTACACACACACAAAGGCTATATAGCATCATCTTTAATAATTCTCTCTTCAAATGCACCTTTGTCAGAATGTCCAGGTCTATGAATGTGAGTACTGCTGAACTGAGGTCATTAATGCTCATTGATAGAGGTGTACATGAATAATAGAGACAAAGGGATGTCAAGGGAACCTATGTAATAAAAGGAAACCTGATCCCAGTCACTATAGTGTTAAAGACAACAACCCTTAGAGCTAGACCATAATATAACAAGTTCTTCTACAAGTGCATAGTACTCACGACCCTTTTGCATATGGTCCGTCTGGTTCCAGCGTGCTCTCAACCCAGCATGTGTAGCAGAGTGAAGTCTCCCGTAGTGGGGAGGGAAATGGCGATGCACAGCGTGACAACAGGTACCTTGTGCGTTCCGAAAGTAGGAAGTAAAAAGGATGCTGGATGACGATTACAGATGAAGAATCTTTCATCTGAAATCGTCATACAGCATCCGTTTTACTTCCTACTTCCGGAACGCACGAGGCACCTGTTGGCACGCTGTGCATCGCCATTTCCCACCCCACTAGGGGAGACTTCACTCCTCTGAGCCTGCAGACTGGTACTTCGCTACCTCTTTGTATTGTGCCGGTTTGGCTCACTCTTGTGAAGACAGTAACTCCACGTTAGCAGTGATGGATTTTGGACCTTCATCCATTAGCGTACCTTCAGCATTTGAGACTAGAGACTGGTCATTCACCACAAGTTCTCTGTTTGGTTCCACACCATTTAGCTACAGTATTTCATCTTGGGTGGGATTCTCATTAATCCCAAGGGCACCCTATGGCGACTCTCTATTATCGTCGGCAGAATCGTAGGATTGGGCCTTTCTTTCTTGATCCCTTAATTTACTCCGACTGGAGTATCGTTGGACAATTCGTGAGGTCTTTCTAAGTTTACTATCACGGACACACTTCCATCCCATTCACGACTGTCTCTTCACAGCGGCTGCCCTCATGGCAAGGAATCCACTTTGGGTCCCATGGGCACTGTAGTCACGCTTACCGAAGCACATCACTTGCTCAGGCGGTTCAAACTTGGTAATCTCGTTTTGCAGTTGAGCGGTGTCCCCAGCTCTCACTGTAGCCTTATCATCATGGGCATTAGTTTCTGTAGAATACAGACGCTTGGGCTGGGCCAATACCTTTTCCTGTAGTGGAGACACTTGTGCATTACTGTTCTGCATAGCTTGCTTTTGTCTTAACTCTACCGCCATCTTTTCTATGTACTGCTTCTGTGACCCAAGTGTCTGTCTTAGGTTTGTAACCTTTCTCTCCAACTTCATCTGAGGAACCTCCTGCTGGGCAGCAGTAGAGTCCAACGTAGCATCCTGCTCAGTCATCAGAGCCTCAAGCTCCTCGCCCAGGTCACGCTTTTGTTTCTCTGCCATCTTGCAGCCAGAATGCTCAGACTCGAGGTCCTTCCTCAGGTCTTGAAGCTGTCATTCTGTGTTTCTTTTTCCACTCAGTGCTGCTGTTAGTTCAGCTTCTTTGGAGTTGAGTCGCGATTCCACATCTGTCAAATGGTTCAGAGCAAGGTTTAACTCTATTTCCTTTTCTCTATTCTTGACCTGCAGCTGCCGGTGCTCCTCCTGGACCTCCTCCAGCTCAAGCTACAGCTGGGCCCTCTCATTGGCCGTGTGGTCCAGCAGCTTGCGGGTATCTGCCATCTCTGTTTCATAGCGCAATGTCAGGCAGGCCACTGTCAGGGTTCTGCTCGCCACAAACCAGGGTCGGACCGCGAGGCTGAGGTGGGGTTGTAAAAGCACCGACCATAGACCGCGCAGGCTGATCCGGATTGCGCAGTTCGTAGTCGTACGTAGCAGGATCAGGATAGGAGAAGACAGCATCGTCGTTGTACAAGCCAAGGTCAGGACAGGAGACATCAGGGTAAACATTGTTCAAGCAGGAGTTCGGCAACAGGTAGTCAGGAGAGCCCCGCTTCAGCGTAGGAGCGCGGGGTTGGCCTCTGCGCGAGCGGCGACCATGGCCCATGGTACTGGTCTCAGGAGGTGGTAGGCAGACCAGAGTAGCACACCGCCTAGCTGCACGGGAAAACAAGTGCTTCAGCGCAAGAGTCCTGAGTGGGCTGGGGAATCCTCCGTTTCAGTGCAGGAACCAGGACACGGCCTCTGGATTAGGAAAGAGCAGCAGACCCCAGGAACCAGGAAGCTGAAGGCATATAGGGAAACCTCCGCTTCAGCACAGACAACAGGAACAAGCGGGCTGGGGAATCCTCCGTTTCAGTGCAGGAACCAGGACACGGACTCTGGATTAGGGAAAGAGCAGCAGGCCCCAGGAACCAGGAAGCTGAAGAACACAGGGGAAACCTCCGCTTCAGCACAGGAGAACGGAAGCTGAAGGACGCAGGGGAAACCTCCGTATCAGCATAGGAGAAAGGAAGCTGAAGGACGCAGGGGAGACCTCCGTATCAGCATAGGAGAACAGGAAGCTGAAGAACGCAGGGGAAACCTCCGCTTCAGCACAGGAGAACAAGCAAGGGCTTGTGGCAGAACAGAAAGTGACATCCGGAAAGGACTATGCTCGGTAGGGAGCATTGTGGGAAAACAGTACTTAAAGGCCAGCGGGCCAATCTCCGGAGGGGGGTGTGAAGGTACTGCTCCAATGAGTGAATGCAAGGCTGGATTGCAGTGATAGATTGCACAGCTGCAGTATTGCTTTGGTGAGTGAATCCAGGCAGCAGTAATATCAGGTGAAGTGTTCCAGAACTGCACCGGTCTGCAAGGTAAGGCACCATAACCCGCGGAGCGATTCCTTACAGTACCCCCCCCCCCCTTCACGCGAGACCTCCGGGCGAACATTAGCACTCATAGAGTTGGAGGACCGGAAATTGTTGCTGAACTGTCTAGGATTGAGGGTAGAGTCGTGGTCCAGAGACTCGTGGTTAGTCCTTAGTGTACCCCCACCCCCCCGGTGAGAACTGCGGCCAGACAGGACCATCCATGGGTCTCGGGGACATCGAGTTGTTCCTAAAGTTCTTTAGGTGGAAAGGGGATCCGTAAACGAGCAGTTCCATGGTGAGTACAGTTCTAGGATATGAGAGTGGTGGAAGAAACATCCTTGGTACATGGCTCGCCCCGCAAAATGACTTGGAAATCCAGGGCTGTGAAGAACCAGAGGGTTCCAGAGCAGAAACGGCAGAAGAACCCCCACTGGAAGCCCAGTCTTTAGTACAGGAGCCAGAATCTAGGATAAGCGGCCTTGATAGTTGATCGAAAACACCAGGAGGAACCTCGGGACAGAAAAAGTCTTGGCTGACCACTGCATGTTGGAATTTGCGCGGGACTCTCCCTCCAGAAGTCTCCCAGGTAATGGTTAATGAGGATCTAGGCTGGGTGGAAGCATCTCCCGGTACTGGTATGGAAGGTAACAAGGCAAGCAGTAAACCAGGCATCGAGACCGAAATCTTGGGATACATACAGAGTATTTCCAACTGAGAGGAAATAACAGGGGCAGCCGAAGGTTCCGAGGGAAAAAAACATGGTTTAGCAGAGGCAGAGAAGCAAACCATAGTGGAGCTCACAAATACTGGGAAATCCTCAGTGGGAGATAGTATTGTCAGGGAATCAGGAATAGGCCTTGGAATTTTCCTATCAGGAGCCAGTGTAGTGGTGGGAGGGAAGCTAACACCAGAAGCTGAAGTCTGCACCTCAGTGTTCGACTCCTCTCTCACATTCGCCCCTCACATTCAAAACATTTCTAAAACTTGTCGCTTTTTCCTCCGCAATATAACTAAGATACGCCCTTTCCTCTGTTGTTCGACTGCTAAAACTCTGACTCAGGCCCTCATTCTCTCCCGTCTTGATTACTGTAACCTCCTGCTGTCCGGCCTTCCTGCCTCTCACCTGTCTCCCCTACAATCTATCCTAAATGCTGCTGCCAGAATCACTCTACTCTTTCCTAGATCTGTCTCAGCATCTCCCCTCATGAAATCCCTCTCCTGGCTTCCGATCAAATCCCGCATCTCACACTCCATTCTTCTCCTCACTTTTAAAGCTTTACATTCTTCTGCCCCTCCTTACATCTCATCCCTAATTTCTCGGTATGCACCATCCAGACTCTTGCGTTCTTCTCAAGGATGTCTTCTTTCTACCCCCTTTGTATCTAAAGCCCTCTCCCGCCTTAAACCTTTTTCACTGACTGCCCCACACCTCTGGAATGCCCTTCCCCTCAGTACCCGACTAGCACCCTCTCTATCCACCTTTAAGACCCACCTTAAGACACACTTGCTTAAAGAAGCATATGAATAGCACTGTGGATATTCTAAACACGATACATAATGCTTGGCCCCCTGCAGACGCACTTACCAGAACTCCCTCCTACTGTCTCTGTACGTTCTCCCTACCTACCAATTAGACTGTAAGCTCCTTGGGGCAGGGACTCCTCTTCCGAAATGTTACTTTTATGTCTAAAGCACTTATTCCCATGATCTGTTATTTATATTATCTGTTATTTATTTGATTACCACATGTATTACTACTGTGAAGCGCTATGTACACTAATGGCGCTATATAAATAAAGACATACAATACAATACAATACAGTGACAGGGACCTGAGAGACAACAAGCGGCAAGTGGGAACCCTGGAAACTCTTAGTGACAGACACCTTAGGAGCACAGGGAGCCTTAACTGAAACTGCAAGAGCCCTAACCACAGGGGTACTTAACCTGACAAAAACATGAATAAGCGTGTTTTCTGGTGCACAAATTTTGAAAGCAGGACTCCTAGCCAGTAGTGAGGGTGTCTGGGTTTGGCTAGTGAAAAACTCAGATGTATTGACAGGTGACTTAGAATCAATTACTGAGGTTCTAGATTTGTTGGACATGTGTGAAAAAATACCCTTTTACGACAGGAGCTTTAATTTCTACCCAGAGTAACCCAATGGTTGC
>CM071568.1:243578588-243674942 GCA_036426205.1 Ascaphus truei
GAACTAATGAAGTAACCACAGATATGCTGATCCCTGGAGGATTGGCCAGGGCAGAGAAAACAGGGGAACCCCCAGCCAGGATAACCATTGTAGGAAAAGATTCAGAAACCGAAGGAGGGTTATCACCTCTCAGAGACTCAGGGCCAGTAAGACACAATACAGTGAGAGGAGAAACTGTGTGCAGGCTTCTTACTAGTATATGTGTAAAAGCGTCACTTTTGAGAGAAAGTCGTGTGTCAGCAAACATTCCTGGGAACATAACATGAACCCCAGGAGAAACATACAGACTACTGTATGTTTTTAACCCTAAGCTTAGAGAAGAGGAGAACACAGACAGTACACGGGGGTTAAACATAACTGTACTGGTCTCTGAAGTAGGTATTTGGTAAGGAATGTCTGGGAAACCAGAAATGACTACAGATTCCACAATGTGGGGACTATGCGCTGAAGCAGGGATCACCGCTCTCTGGGCGACAGGCTGGTTCAGTGAAATACCCGGGAGAAGGAACTCTGCGACCAAGCTTAGGGAAAAACCTGATTCCTGAATACATTTTACAGGAACCAGAACTTTAGCTGAAGTCTCCGGAGGCGAGACTGCGGAAACTTGAGCTGAAGCAGGGGATTTATAGCAAAGAATTTCTAAGGAATCCGTAAGGATAGGGAAATCCTTCACTGCAACCTCTGCTGTCTGACTTGGGGACTCACTCTCTGAGGCTAGTACGAAGACATTAACTTGGAGGCAGCCAGAATTTACAGGGGTTAATGCAGACAGTGCCTGAGAGTAGAACATAGGAAGTCTTCTCTCTGAATTGGGAGAGACAAGGGATTTCTCCTCTGGAGCTAGGGGCGCGACCCTGGCTGGCAGAGAACAGGGAATTATCAAAGGAGATTCGGAGAGCTGCCCCCCAGGGGTTAATACAGAAATGACCCTGGGAACAGAACTTAGGGATTCTTTCTCTGACGAGGAAAGCGCACAGGACTGCCTGGCAGGAGTTAAAGCTGGAAAACCCTCAAGACCTGGAGTGAGAGATCCAGAGTTAGAAATAGGGGAACTAAGGAACTTATTCTCTGATACTAGAACCTTAGTGTTGGTTAGAGAAACATGTGTATCCTCCAGGGGAGCCTCACAGGACTGATCGGCAAGGGTTAACGTAGACATATCATTAGTGTCAGGGAACCCGGGCATACAATCAGAGCTAGGGACTGTGGCAGTTACTACGTTGGGAGATATTGCTAATGGGTCCGTTTGGTCATCTCCCGGAGAGGGAGATACGTCCCCCGGTTTAGCGACAGGACTGGCGGCAGAGGGAAACTGCCAAACGGCGGCGTAGGCGGCCAGGAGGCGATCCTGTTTTAACAAGCAAATGTCTAATGCCAAGGAAAGCACATGCAGCGTGTCCTGAGCGTGAGCCAACATGACGAAAGGGTCCCAATGTACTACATGAATGTCCAATGACAAAGCCAGGGCATAAAGAGACATACGGGCATTGGCCAGTTTCACAGGATTCACCTTATCCCAGGGAGAAGGGGAATCAGGGCAGAGAACACAAGTGGCCAGATACTGTTATAGGTCTCTGAGGCAGGAAGCCTTACTAATGAGATCATTACGGCATTTCTTTTGCAAAGGAGTTAAACCCTCAAACATAAATGGATCCTCCATCAGGGGTAGTATATCGCACAGATACCAGTCTTGATACTGGGACTGGTCTATAGGTCGGGACAGGATTTCAGAAAAAAACGTACCAACTCTCACCTCAGCGGGGTCCGAGTTTGTGGGGCCGAGCATACTGTCAGGGTTCTGCTCGCCACAAACCAGGGTCGGACCGCGAGGCTGAGGTGGGGTTGTAAAAGCACCGACCTTAGACCGCGCAGGCTGATCCGGATTGCGCAGTTCGTAGTCGTACGTAGCAGGATCAGGATAGGAGAAGACAGCATCGTCGTTGTACAAGCCAAGGTCAGGACAGGAGACATCAGGGCAAACATTGTTCAAGCAGGAGTTCGGCAACAGGTAGTCAGGAGAGCCCCGCTTCAGCTTAGGAGCGCGGGGTTGGCCTCTGCATGAGCGGCGACCATGGCACATGGTACTGGTCTCAGGAGGTGGTAGGCAGACCAGAGTAGCACACCGCCTAGCTGCACGGGTAAACCAGTGCTTCAGCGCAAGTCCTGAGTCCTGAGTGGGCTGGGGAATCCTCCGTTTCAGTGCAGGAACCAGGACACGGCCTCTGGATTAGGGAAAGAGCAGCAGACCCCAGGAACCAGGAAGCTGAAGGCATATAGGGAAACCTCCGCTTCAGCACAGACGACAGGAACAAGCAGGCTGGGGAATCCTCCATTTCAGCGCAGGAACCAGGACACGGCCTCTGGATTAGGGAAAGAGCAGCAGGCCCCAGGAACCAGGAAGCTGAAGAACACAGGGGAAACCTCTGCTTCAGCACAGGAGAACGGAAGCTGAAGGACGCAGGGGAAACCTCCGTATCAGCATAGGAGAAAGGAAGCTGAAGGACGCAGGGGAGACCTCCGTATCAGCATAGGAGAACAGGAAGCTGAAGAACGCAGGGGAAACCTCCACTTCAGCACAGGAGAACAAGCAAGGGCTTGTGGCAGAACAGAAAGTGACATCCGGAAAGGACTATGCTCGGCAGGGAGCATTGTGGGAAAACAGTACTTAAAGGCCAGCGGGCCAATCCCCGGAGGGGGGTGTGAAGGTACTGCTCCAATGAGTGAATGCAAGGCTGGATTGCAGTGATAGATTGCACAGCTGCAGTATTGCTTTGGTGAGTGAATCCAGGCAGCAGTAATATCAGGTGAAGTGTTCCAGAACTGCACCGGTCTGCAAGGTAAGGCAACCAGTAACCCGCGGAGCGGATTCCTTACAGCCACATGACGGACGGACACCTCTTCCCTCTCGGCAAGCTGTATCTTGCACTCAGCATTCTGCGTCTGCAGCTCTTCAATTTGATCCTGCAAGTCCTTTCTCAGGGCCTTCCCCTCTTCCCGGTGCTTGCTGTGGGTTTGCATCAAGGCCTCCTTCATATTTTGGAGCTCTGTAGTTTTTGTTGCTAGGACTGCTGCTGCGTCTGTCTGCCACGCCTCTTTCTCCGGGGTGTACTATCTTTTGGGTATGGAGCAGCCTCTCTGCTTCTCCAGCTCTTGCTCCAGTTTCTGGACCTTCTCCCACTGCCTCTCAAAAAGAGTCACCTGGCATCCAAGCTCCGTCTCTAGCGATGCACTGGTGACACACAGTGTGGCCTTCAGCTCCTCATACTGCTCTGTGGTGACACACTGGGTACTCAGCCGTTCCTGCAGCACTTTTACTTTGTTAGCAGCCAGGATACTTTCTTCTTACAGGATCCGCTGCTTCTCCTTGGCCTGGTCAGACAAATCTGAATTTTCCTCTTTCAGACTTGCATTCTCTCTCTTTACAGTCTCTAAATCACTCAGGGCATTCTCATAGGCTTCCTTCAACATACCCAGCTCTGTGTTTAGACCGTAGCCCTCCTGATGCGAGTGTTCCACCTCTGTGCTGAGAGCGTGAACCTCTTGTAGAGCCTTCCCATATTTCTGTTTTAGGTCAGCAATCAGTTTGGCAGACTTGTTCTGTTTTTCATTCATGGTAGCAATTGCGGTGTTGGCCTTTTCCAGACTAGTCGTTACCTCATTCAACTCACTCTGTAAGAAACGCTCTGTTTTCTTCAAAGCTGCGTACTCTTGTATAGCTGGGAGTATATACCTCTCTACCTCTCGCTCCTTATCCAATTGCTCCCGCAGGACTTCATAAACATGGCAGGCAGTTTGGAGTTCAGAAATTAAGGCCTCTTTCTCCTGGATCAACGATTCAGCTTCCCTTCGCTCCTCCTTTTCTTTTGCGGCCATGCCTATGCTGACACCGCCAATCACTCCTGCCTGCAGTACATCTCTGCACCTTTCTGACGCACATTGTCCGGACATCACAGGCTCACCAAGTGTTTCGGTCACTTCCTCTTTGGGTTGAGAAACACTTTTCTTTTCTTTAAGTACTACCAGGAGGAGGGCACCAGGTATGTCTCTTGATTGGTCATGCCCGGGCCGGATGTCACCAGCTCCTGCTGTCACTCAAGTGCAGCTCCTCGGAGGGGGAAACACCATATCAACTACTGGCAACCTGATTGTACCAGGGCTTACTGCCAGTACAGGGGCAGAATAGTAGCCATCAGGTTAACTGGCTACACACTCTTTCTTAGTGACCTAACCACATCTCTTGGGTTCAAATATCACCTCTATGCTGATGATAAACAGAGTTACTTTTCAACCCCTGATCTTACATCTGCTGTACATATTAACGTTTCTGAATGTCTCTCTGCAATATCATCCTGGATGGCCCTCTGCCGATGTAACATGGCAAAAACAGAGCTCCTCATACTTCCTCCCAAACTTGGCCCTACTACCTCCTTCCACAATTCTGTTGGAAGTACTATCATTCACCCAGTAACACAAGCACGCGGCCTAAGTGGTCACACTCGACTCCTCTCTCACATTCTCCTCTCACATTCAAAAGGTAGCTAAAACTGCTGTTTTTTCCTCCGCAATACTACAAAGATACATCCTTTCCTCAGTTGCTCGACTGCTAAAACTAAGACTCAGGCCCTCATTCTCTTTTGTCTCGATTACTTTAACCTCCTACTGTTCGGCTTTTCTGCTCCTCACCTCTATCTCCTACAATCTATCCTAAATGCTGCTGCCAAAATCACTCTACTCTTTCCAAAATCTGTCTCGGCGTCTCCCCTGCTGAAATCCCTCTCCTGGCTTCCTATCAAATGCCGTATCACACACTCAATTCTCCTCCTCAATTTTAAAGCTTTACACTCTTCTGCTCCTCCTTACATATCAGCCCTAATTTCTCGCTATACTGTACACAATCCCGACTCTTGCGTTCTGCTCAAGGATGTCTTATCTCTCTCCCCTTTTGTATCTAACGCCCCCTCGTGCCTTAAACCGTTCTCACTGACTGCCACACACCTCTGTAATGCCCTTCCCCTCAATATCCGACTAGCACCCTCTCTATCCACCTTTAAGACCCACCTTAAAACACACCTGCTTAAGGAAGCATATGAGTAGCTCGATGGCAATTACCAGAATGCCCACCTACTGTCTCTGTACGTTCTTCCTAACAACCAATGCTCTTTTCCTAAATGTTACTTTTATGTCTGAAGCACTTCTTCCCTTTATGTATTATTTGTTATTTATATGACTGTCATGTGTATTACTGCTGTGATGCGCTATGTACATTAAAAGAGCTATATAAATAAAGACACATGCATATACAACATTCACTGAATTCACCTCCATCTGTAACAGAAACACCAGCTTCAGAATGACTAAATCTAATAGTATTTTAGAAGATGTTATACTTTATGTGTTTATATTATTGTGTATTATAGGCTAAAGCTGTTAAATTCCAGGCATTATTGAAATTCCTGTTCTCTGATTGGTTAAAATTCTGGGCATTATCCATTCAGTAATGACCCAGAATTTGTGGCACCCTGCCAAGTTTTTCAGCCATTCAACTTTGAGTTCTCATGCACATAGAGTGAGAGTAGCTCTCAGACAGGGCAGGTGCTTGGACAGGAGGCAGCAGCAAAGCACTGACTACTACTCCACCCTGCGTGCTGAGAGCCCCGCACAGGAGAACACTGAGGAAAAAGTTGTGTGTGTCTGCTATGTGTTTTGTGGGTCTGGAGGGGGGCAGTAGAGTGTTCTGTTGGTGTGGGTATAGAGGGGGCAACAATGTCTGTTTTGTTGGTGTGTGTGTCTGCAGTGTGTGTTTTGTGGGTGTAGAGGGTGGAGGAGGGCTGCAGAGTGTGTTTTGTTGGTGTGTGTATGTGTGCGTGTCTGCAGTGTGTGGATTAAAGGGGCTGCAGTGTGTGTTTTGTAGGTGGAGGAGGGCTGCACAGTGTGTTTTGTTGGTGTGTGTGTCTGCAATTTTGTGGGTTTACAGGGGGCTGCAGTGCGTGTTTGTGTGTGTAGAGGGGGGCTGCTGTGTGTGTTTGTGTGTGTGTCTTGTGAGTGTAGAGGGTGGAGGAGGGCTGCAGAGTGTGTCTGTGTACACAGAGGGGCTGTTGCAGAGAGAGTGTGTGTGTGTGTTTGTATGCATAGAGGGGGGTTGCAGAGTATGTGTACATAGAGAGGGGCTATGTATGTACAATTTCATTTTAACAAACACATGCAGTACAAGCAAAAGAATGTAGATGATCATGCTGCTAAAAATCCCAATAGTATAACTACACAAGTGTCCATCTTTTTTTATGAAAAATGTAAAAAAAAAAAAAAAAAGCCTAGGGCTAGCCTATAATAGTAATAATCCCCTCAGAACAGGGCATTACTGGCCAATAATGCCCTGGCTGGAAGAGTTGAAGGGTCGAGGCGAAGCCGAGGGACTTTAACCCAGCCTGGACATTATTGGCCAGTAATGCCCTGTTCTGAGGGGAATATTACTTAAATATTGTTCAAACATATATACTATATGAGTGCTGGTCCTATATTGTTTACTTCAAATTATAATCAATTGTTTTCTCACCACTGTTCCGCTTTCCCATTACTGCATAAAACACATCAGGGCTAGGTGCTGCAACTCTTGCCATTCTCAGCAGATATCTTGCAAATGATGGGTTTTGTTGATCTGCCTAAAGTGCATATTAAGATAAAAACAAATTCTCAGTTCATTTATTAGAGTTCTAGATCTTATTGTCCCAAATAATATACGCAGTAGCTGCAAATTCAGGTCTCAATAGTGTTCTTTACTAAATCTATCAAATGTTTCTGTCCGCTTTGTTGTTTTAAAATGTTTTGTTTAAATATTAAAACCTGTTCTGTTTTTACAACAAAAAACATACAATACAAGTAAATGATTACAAATGATTTACTTCTAGTCTGAAGCAGTTTGAGTCTAGGCTATGCTTTTTTGGTTTAAATTCTATAAGTATGCAATCATTGATCATAAGATCATCTTAATGGCACATATACTATTTAATTCACCTACAGTACATGGCTTCTATAAGTAAAAATACATATACCGTTCTGATCAAATGTACAGTAATTCTGGTGTTTTTATGCATACGGAAGCATTGGATAAAGAGACTTTCATAGCTTTGCTTCTGCAAATATTATAAGCATTGTGTGTGGAAGAAACTTGCCTGTAACAGGGACAGTGAGAACAGGCAACAAAAAAAATGAAAATTTCAGACAATGTACTGTAATTTGTTTTCCAGATTTGTAGCTACTTTATTTTCTATGAAATAAAAGGCTGGAAGTATCAGGTGCTCATCAGCAGTATTATGCAATACATTGTGCTTATTGTCAATGGATAAGTCAAATGTATTCAAAATGTGAAGTTTTTTTTTAAATTAGAAACCGGCTGTTTCACATATTTGCAAACTAAAAGGACATATTTTACATTTTCTGCCTTATTAATATTATCGATTCTGTATCACGTGCCAAAATATTCCCCAGTGCGGTACAATTGTTGAATGAGCTATACACAAAAAACAGAAGGACATAGAAAATAAGAACAAATGAACGCAGAGAGATACAGTATGTACAGAAGGCTGCTTGTTAGAGCTTACAAACTAGAGGAAAGTATGCTTAATCTTGCGTCCTAAACCAGGGGACAAGAGGCACTTCTCCTTCCTTTATCAGGATTTTTCTCTCTAACATAAGAATAGTACCTCAACCATTTCTGATTCCTTTTTATGAATGATTAGGAATTCAAATGGTTCATTGTGCTCCTGTCACAGTAGCACTGAGTAGTCGTCCACTGAAGAGCTATTTGTCTATCACTTCCTTTGTGAAATTGACTGTTACGTTATCACATTCAGTCTGCCATCCATTGTCAGAACTTGTCTTGCCATTTGTACATTTCATTCCCCTTCAAATTAGATTTTAAAGGCACAGTCTTACTTGTCTTACAAATTGCCTTAGTTTTTCTTTTCTTTCTAATTACATACAGTAGTAAAGTGTAACAAAAATAAACCTCTGTACTTATCTGTTATAAATTACATTTGGTGAGAAAATTGCAGGTTGTATTCAATTTGGTTGCCATGATCACTATCGAAAAGGATATACTGGAGTTGCAATAAAATGAATGCGCTCACCCAATTAGCATATTTTCTACCCCTTCAGGGTGTGATCATGTAAGATATGTTTAAAAGCTTTTCAAATCTTGGTCTATCTCAAAGCCTCTCTCAGAACAACAACAAAGGCTACAGAAAATACAATAGCCACTACATACTTCCATCGAGAGTATTTTAAATAATGGTGATCAAGATGTAAAAGAACATGCAAAACATGAATCAAATAGGATCACTTGGAGCTTTAACAGTAGGGATTTTCTATCTTAAGAAGTGATATATATCTTTAAATACAATACACAGTAAGTAAGGATGAGTGAATGAAGTCAGTAGTTATAGGTTGCCATAAATATATATATCATCTGCAGAAATTATTTACAGATTTTGAAAGGCATTGCATGAAATTCCCATACTTCCTTACAGTATGTTGCTTTGTGTAAGGTCCTTAATTCACCTATATTTACGCATGCACTCTCTGTACTATACTGTATGTAACCCATCACATTGTTTCGACTGTTAGATCTCTTGGTCAAGTATTCTATGTTCTATTGGTTTACTTTGCAGCGTGCTGTTCTTTCCATGGTATTACATTTGCCTGTATTTTATATAGCCTTATACTTGTAATGTAAAGCTTTGCATACGAGGAGTAATTTAAAATGGTGAAAGTGCAGGCCCCTATTCAATACACTGAACATGATTGTGCAGTACTGGGGAAGATGTTAGTACTATTCATTTGAATGTAGTTGAACCTTTTTTTTCTGGTATGGGTAACATCTTCACAGCATATTGAATAGGGTTATTCATTAAACTGCAATAGTACCGATTAGGACACTAGCACAGTTTAAATGCTATGATGGTTCGCTGGATGTTTACAGTGCAATAGAAATGGTTACATTTTAATCATATTTTTGTAACGGGTGGACCCCCTTGTCTGACCCACCCCATCTCACATTGGCCCGTGTGGTCTAACCGGTCCCCATTACGTGATCGTGTATGGTGGTGCACCTGCAAGTAACAGGACTCCTGAGTCTCCCGCTTGATGGTATTAGGGGATGTCATCAGGACAGGTAGCTGAGGTAGTGGGTGCGAGTCCAACTTACTTCATGTGCAGCGCCTCCACCTCATCAGGATCTGTGCTTCCGCAGGGAGATGGTCCTGGCGAGGAACTCCTTCTTGGTGGTGCCATCCACTGCTGAGTAACTTCACACTCACACAGTGGATGTATATGCGAACAAGACATCTTTATATGCATGGTATGGGCCAGCTGCCCCTCACAGATAGCAACTCAGCCGCTCATCTCTGTGTAGCACTCCATTAGGAAGGTCCCTTCTCCCTAATAGAGCTGCTTTCCACCTTTACTCTCAAAGAGATTCCCCAGCTTCTCTGGCTGCTGTAATCTCCTCTCCTGAGCTGCTTTGTCTCTCTCAGCTCCTCTCTTGAGCTGCTCTGTCTGTCAGCTCCTCTAACTCTGCTGCGTCTGCTTACTGACTCACAGCTAGCAGGAGACACTGCAATACTGTTGCAGACCTTCACATGCCTCTCACTGAACAGAGGCAGCACAACAACAGGAAACTGAACTTCTAACTTTAGGCAGTGCTGTGTCTTATATCACCCCACAGAGAACAAACCTGCTCTGTACCACCAAGTGTGGGCACATTGCATGTTGTCACTTCCTTTGGGGATATGACACCTCACCAGGGTTTGAGGGCAAACCTCCATTGATTGTTGCTGGCAATCCTGCATACTTACCAGGTTTACTGCCAGCATGAGAAAGAGATATGTACACCAATCTTACACATGGCTACATTTATACACAGCAGAAACTTGCGTTTTGTTTGATCAAATCTCTCTTCTATCACAGAATAAACCACATTTTATGCATTCAAGAGAATGGAGAGGTTGAACCTAAAATTGTGCCATTGTATTCTTCTACATTTACACCCAATTAACTGTAATATAAAGAGAAATACAATGGAAAGAAATGTTTGCCCCAAAAACATGTTCAAACCCTACAATCTTAATAGGCCCATCCTCCTATCATTGAATTAATGTTATGAAGAAGTAGTCTGTGCTAAAATTGTGATCTCCTGAGCTCAATTTGACCAACCACATCATATAATTCAGCATTTTCGTCCACTAAGGGTATAAATCAAAAGAAGTAATAAGAAAGAAGATGACAGAAAGCAGAGGAAGAAGATCAGGATTTCTGGCAGACATTTCCATTAGGCTGAAACACTTCTAGGTACAGTTTTTGGATATTTAGTGCTAGGAAAATGGCTGTGATGACATGAGATCATTACATTTCTACAGCTATTTCTCAGAATATGTTAACCTTTCTAGTGCTGAAGAAAGCATTTTTCCACTGCTAGTATCCCTATAATACCACATACGTAAATGTAGTGCAACTGACTCATGATACTTCTAGAAAATCCATCACAGGCAATGAAGACAGCAAAATGAAATCAACATTAGGATAATTCAAGCTTAATGGTTTTTTTTCTCCTCCACCTCCTCCAACTGCCATACCCATGAGGATTTATACCAGTGGGATATTTTTATTCTAAATATGTTGATGCTTCTTGTAAAGAAGTCTTTCTTTATATATATATAATATATATATAGATATATATATATCATATAGTTATATATATATATATAATCAATTATACTCTATTTTTATTATTTAAGTTATGGTGGGTGAAAAGGTGACTTAAATCCCTCCACCGTATAGCATATAGCATCTAAAAATATTACTTGTGAGCACATTCACATGTCTTAGACAGGTCTGCAACCCTGCTTTTTGCTGAAACTCCTACACCCACCACATCATGAATATATATTTATGCCAAAATGAGTGCTACTAGGCGTGGCAAATGTAACCATTATTACCTAGCATGTAGTGCTTCCACTGCAGCAAGGAATTTTGGGAAATGACATTCTGGGAAATTACATGCAAATGAGCACACCGTGCCACATTTGTCTCAAAGGTCGATATAGTCTATCTGTGAGTGGGTTCACTAGCTTTGCATCTCATCTCAGGCTATGTTTAAAAGTTGTGTTTAAAACAGCGAGCATTGGCTTAAGGGTTCAATGTAATAATGGTTTTGAGGTAAACGGCGGCACTGTGTGCTCATTTGCATGTCATATCCCAGAATCCCTTGCTGCATGGAAGTTAGGAACAAAAAAAAGTTGGATTTTTTTGTATACTTAATGCCAAATGCACAATATCTTACATTTAAGGATTGACCTGCTGTGCCTTTTCTATTCCATTACATTTTAATTATTTGTAATTACTTTAATAGGTTGGTGCAATATCACTTTTTACCCCAGATATTGCACTAAAGGTGGATAATCGCACAGTACTATGCAAAGTAAATATTTGAAATAATATTTCTGCTTATATTCATTTAGCAGGCAGTAGCTTTGACAAAGATGTGATTGTAATTAATTATAATTAGTTATTATGGTGAAATATATGTATTGCAAAATGTGTAGGACAAAAAAAAAATCTGAATATTTCACATATTAACAATATTAACATATGACCAATGTCATCCAAATTGGAGTACTATATGTCACTACATCAGTATATGAGAATACATCACTACTGTACATCAGTATATGAGAGTCCCACCTGGATTTGGTAACTGAATGGCCGATCACTTTCATCTCCAAATTCCATTTCCTCCGCCAGCGCTTGTGTTGCAACCAAAAGGACCACCAAGGAAGCTATTAAAATATTCATTTCTCAAACTTCGACTTCTTCCCAGAGATAATAGCAAGGTTTCTGAAAAAGACAAATTCATTATGTTAATCAAGATACTGTGCGAAAACATAGCAAGACAGAGATACCAAAACTAAAATGATTTCACTTTAATCTTAAGCAGATGTAGCAATTTAAAAATATTTGAAATAAATACTTACACTCCTGGTATTGCCCTTCAAGCGAATGCCTAAAGTGTTTACTAAATTCTAATAAAAACTCCACATAGTAATACAATAAGCAAGTTTCTATCTATTACAGTAAGTCATCATCATTTGTCAAGCATTTGAAACTATGAATTACAAATGTTATACTGTACTTACTGTACTGTATTTCAACAGTCAATAATGCTCCTCTTACTGTCTATTACACTAAGTGTGTGCATCCAAATGCACTCTGGAGAGCTGTTCACTTTATATACCTAGTGATGGGCATGGCAAAAGGAAACTCGTTTGCCTAAAAAAATAACCCATTATATTTATCATCCGAAACAAGGAACAATGACTGTTTCCATGCATACATTTTAATCAATATTTGAGTATCTTTGGGCAGCCTCCACCTTTCTTTTCTTTTGTCGTTTCCATTTATTGAACTGTGTTATTCCGGTAGAAAGCATGTTGGTGTATATTGCACATCTATATAATTGAGCTGCAAACCAAACAGTGTAGAAGTTGGAGCATACAGTACCAATCAAACTGTCGCCAACCAACTCTTTCTATGTGCCAAGGGTTTTCTAAGGAAAATTGTATTCGATTCCTTTTTTTTCCAAATCCTACCAGTTAGTTAAACAAACTCAGTGAGTCAGATACAAATGTCAGACGTCAGCACAGGTTTGTCTTTTCATGATGCTTGGGACTCATTTTGAATTCTAACAATAGTTCCTTGTAAGTTGTGACTTCCATGGAAAATTGCATGAATTTGCGGAGAACAACGCTTGCTACATACGAGCTTTATTATCATGTTGATCATTTCTGTGGGGATATTGGTAGTCTGGCACCTTGTTTATCTATGCTTCACTTTTATTCCGCTTGTGATGTGCGACTTCCAAAAATGTTGATACAGGATATGATTTGTTTGTGGTTTAACAAACGAGAGCAGGAAAGGAAATTGGATGTGGTTTACAAAAGCAACATTTACCGCATTAAGGATGTTTGATTTCCTAGGATCCCTCTTTAATTTGTTGCAGAGCTATCAGTAACCATGATGATAAGGAGTAAAACAAACAACTTTAAATATATTTTCTGGAGGTTAGTAGATGATTTTTCATGGAGCATTTTTTGGTACATTTTACAATAAAATTAATAAATATTTATTACATTTCTATTGACCTTAATACTTAATATTTGGGGCATGTAAACTATGTTAACAAAGAATAACTTAAAGGGCAATATATATACATACATACTATAGGTTTCTCAGCATCTGTTTTATGACCCTAGCACAGGGGTCTGCAACGTCTCAAGGAATAAGAGTCATTTTATAAAAAAAAATATTTCTCCAAATTATTCAGAGAGCCGCAACACATACATGAATATTACTAATAGGTATATACTATATAAGCAGGACTTGACAAATGTACTCGCCCACTCATATGTTACCCGCAAGCGAGTCTGTCCGGTGGCGGGGTGCAGTGTCTCCCGGCATTCCCCTCCATATCCCCCTGGAATTCCTGTGAAAATGGCTGTGTGGTGTCAAATGCAATGTGATACCACGTAACATCGTGACGTCACATAGTACCCTGTTATCATGGCAACGTGGCGCCATTTTCGCAGGAGTTGCAGGGGGAGACATGGGAGTTGCAGGGGGATACGGAGTAGAATGCGGGGAGATGCCCCACCCCATCGCTGATAAGACTTGCTAGCGAGTGAGGATATGTGGGTCAATGTCCAAAAATTTGCGTTAGTGCTTTTTTTCAGGTGAGTGGTGTTTTTTATAACTTGTCTAGCACTGTGTATAAGCATTAACATACAACAAAATATGTGGGGGAATAAAATACATCTCACAATAATAAGTCCTTTATTTAGTTTTTTCATTATTTTTCTGTGCAAAACAATGTCATTTACAAATACACAATACATACATACATACACTACCCTCCAAAAACACATACATGACCCCACCGCCCTCCCAAATACACACGCAAACACACTCTACCAACCCCAGATAAATACACACACATGCACTAACCCCACCAAATACAAACACACATACATACGGTAGGAGGATAGAGAGATCTATAGAGAGAGAGGAGAGGAGAGAGAGTAGGAGATAGAGTAGGAGAGATATATATAAGATATAGAACTCCAACCGTATAGCATATAAAAATATTACTTGTGAGCACATTCATGTCTTAGACAGGTCTGCAACCCTGCTTTTCACCATTATCACCTAGCATACAGTGCTTCCACTGCAGCAAGGGATTCTGGGAAATTACATGCAAATGAGCACACAGTGCCACCCTTTATCTTAAATACATTATTACATGGAACCCTTAAGCCAATGCTTGCTGTTTTAAACACAGCTTTTAAACATAGCCTGGGATGAGATGCAAAGCCAGTGAACCCACTCACAGACAGACTGTTTTGACCTTGTGGGTCTCAGTGTGAGGTTGGTTGTACTGACTTTGCATTTTAATTTAAGTCATATTTTTATATTTATATTTATATACTTATGTAGCCAGAACTGCTTCTTGGCTACCAGTCTACCCTCCCTGGAAGTAAGCCCTGGTACTTATCATTGGTTTACCCCACTCCCTGCAGTGCTCTTCAGTGACAGGGGTTGAGGTGGAACCAGGCCTGAGTTGCCCAATCCTGAGCCAGACCTGGTGCCCTGTGTGTGATCTTACTGGGAAAGGAGAAGGATTGTTTCTATAGTAGGAGATCGCCTCCATACATCTGGACATAAAAAGACTGCATTGAATTGGTGTAGACAGCAAACACTCTGAAAAAGCACTGAACAACTTACAAGGTGTAGAAGAATATGAAACATTTATTAAACTACATGATTAAAAACAAAAATATACTGTTGACAAAACAAAGGAACTCTCCTCTTCCAGGAGAGTTCCCTTGTTTTGTCTTCAGAATGTTTTTTTGTTCTTAATCATGTAGTTGCTTTTTTTTCTGAGTGTTTACTGTCTACACCAATCCCCTGCAGTCTTTTTATGTTCCTCTTCACGATTGGATGGACGCACAGCGGTTGTGCAGGATTGGACATTGGGGACTACTGCCAGTTGTTTGCTTGAAGATGGTGTATCATCGCTAGCAGTTGGATGCAGCGCCGTGACCACAGGAACGGGAAAATAACTTCATCTCGAGCAGGGTTTCAGAGGTAAATAATTGTTTCCCCTTTTGAGAACATATCCCTGCCAGTTGTTCACATAGAGCCATCAGGCTCATCCCGCACATTAACTGTGTTGTCTTTGACTTCTGCAACAACTAACAAGCTGTTCCCTTAAAGCAATTCTACTACACCTGCATTTCAAGACTGCTGGGAACACACTGATTACTTATGGTTATTTTTTGTTCATCCATACATCTGGAGCCTGCGGCAGATGGAGGCACTGCACTGCTAGAGATCTATGCTGAGTATATACCCCTGAAACCTGTCCTGTGTCCCCACAAACATCGGCGGACAACTCAGCCCACCTGCTTACCAACAGGTAGCACGCACCACACACTCTGTAATGGCAGAATCTCTCATCGGGTGGGGGAAACACTGTTACACTTACATTGGGCCTCTTTCCCTTACTTACATTGGGCCTCTTTCCCTCACTGTCCTACCGGTGGCTACAGTTGCCAGTGTAGGTCCCACCTCTTGTTGCCGCCAGGCACGACTTGTCCCCAGCTGCTTGCCTGCCTCTCTCCTACATTGTCCTACGCCGGGCTCTGTGACGTCGGCTCATGCCGGGCTCTGTGACATCGGCTTACTCCAGACTCTGTGATGCCGGCTCGCGCCGGAATTTGCGCACGCACTTCCGGCATGCATTGGCATGAGAGCCCGGCATGGGACAGTACAGGGGAGAGGCAGGAAAGCAGCTGGGGAGATGTCAGGCCCGGCGGCAACAAGAGGCCCGACCAGCGCCGACCAGGCCAACCCCCCTGCAGCCGGCCTAACAAGTTAGTTTTCATATACTTGAATCATAACATTCAGGTATTGCACTTGAGATCTAAACATGCAGAGGGGATTTATTATTATTTTTTAATTAAGCAATTGTTTTTTTTTTCAGACACTTCAATTAGGATGAAACACTTGTCAATATTTGTGAACAGTATTTTAACAACAAATCAATGCAGTTTATACTGTACTATGTTTAAATTAGTAGGATGTATGTATTCAAGGGAGTGAATAACAGCATGAACCAGATTGACAAATCTAAGCAGTACCACACATACTCATCATACTGCATGCATTATGTTTGTATTATTCAGAGTACATTCCTTTTCAAATCCAGCTTATAATGTGCTTCATTATCACAATTACTTTATAAATTGTATCCTTAAACTCCATTATGTGTATGCTACATGGCCTTCAGAAGACTCATTTATGTTATACAGTACAGCTTCGGGTGGTCAGTTACTAATTTGTGGTAGCTGATATCACACAGTTACATAGTTACATAGTTACATAGTAGATGAGGTTGAAAAAAGACTTCCGTCCATCAAGTTCAACCTATGCTAAATTTAGACAACAGATACTTTATCCTATATCTATACTTATTGATCCAGAGGAAGGCAAACAAAAACCCCATTAAGGGGAAAAATTAATTCCTTCCTGACTCCAAGAATTGGCAATCGGATTAATCCCTGGATCAACATCCTTCCCATGTATACTTATTTGGTATAGCCCTGTATACCTTTCCCATCTAAAAAGATGTCCAACATTTTTTTGAACAAATCTATTGTATCTGCCATCAGTCTCTATGGGTAATGAATTCCACATTTTAACTGTCCTTACTGTAAAGAACCCTTTCCTTTGTTGCTGGTGAAATTTCCTTTCCTCCAACCTTAAGGGATGGCCCCGAGTCCTTTGTACTGCCCGTGGGATGAATAGTTCTTTTGAAAGCTCCTTGTATTGTCCCTGAATATATTTGTATATAGTTATCATATCCCCTTTTAGATGCCTCTTTTCTAATGTAAATAAATCTAATTTAGCTAGCCTCTCCTCATAAGTTAGAATGTCCATCCCCTTTATTAATTTGGTGGCTCTTCTCTGCACTCTCTCTAGTTCCATAATGTCTTTTCTTAGGATTGGTTCCCAAAATTGTACTCCATATTCAAGGTGTGGTCTTACTAATGCTTTGTAAAGGGGCATAATTATGTTTACTTCCCTTCCATCCATTGCCCGTTTGATGCAAGAAAAGATCTTGTTTGCCTTTGCAGCTACTGCATGACATTGGGCACTATTGCTAAGCCTGCTGTCTACAAGCACTCCTAAATCCTTCTCCATCAAGGATTCCCCCAATATATCTCCATTTAATTTGTAAGTGGCCTTTTTATTCTTGCATCCCAAATACATAACCTTACATTTATCTGTATTAAACCTCATCTGCCATTTACCTGCCCACGTTTCCAGTCTCTCCAAGTCCTTCTGAAGAGAAATTACATCCTGCTCTGATTCTATTACCTTACACAATTTAGTATCATCAGCAAAGATGGAGACTTTGCTCTCGATCCCAACCTCAAGTTCATTAATAAACAAGTTAAAAAGCAGGGGTCCCAGTACCGATCCCTGAGGTACTCCAGTCACGACTTTAGCCCAACCTGAAAAAGTTCCATTTATGACAACCCTCTGTTGTCTGTCCTTTAAACCAGTTTTCAATCCAGGTGCATATATTATTACTGAGTCCAATTTTCTTTATTTTGTACACCAACCTCTTGTGTGAAACCGTATCAAAAGCCTTTGCAAAATCCAAGTAGACCATATCAACTGCATTACCCTGGTCTAAATTCCTACTTACCTCCTCAAAGAAACAAATAAGGTTAGTTTGGCAAGATCTATCCTTCATAAATCCATGCTGACTATTACTAATAATTTTGTTTTCCATTAGGTATTCCTGAATATTATCCCGTATTAAACCTTCAAGTTGTTTCCCTACTATTGAAGTCAGGCTTACAGGTCTGTAATTTCCCGGGTGTGATCTAGCTCCCTTTTTAAATATAGGCACCACATCTGCTTTACGCCAATCTTGTGGTACTGAGCCTGTGGAAATGGAGTCCTTGAATATTAAATATAATGGTTTTGCTATTACTGAGCTTAACTCCACGAGAACTCTTGGATGTATGCCATGGGGCCAGGTGCCTTATTTACTTTAATTTTTTCAAGTCGCTTATGAACTTCTTCCTCAGTTAACCAATTGGTCATTAATATGGAGGTTGTGGCTTCCTCCTGTGGCGCTACTATTGAACTTGATTCTTCCCTGATAAACACAGAGGCAAAGAATTTGTTTAATAACTCTGCTTTTTCCTTATCTCCAATAATCTGCCTACCCATCTCACACTGAAAGTGTCCTATATTTTCTTTTCTCATTTTTTTTGTTATTAAGGTACTTAAAGAACTTTTTAGGGTTGACCTTACTTTCTATTGCAATCCTTTTTTCATTATCCATTTTTGCTCATTTAATTGCCCTTTTGCAATTTTTGTTACATTCCTTATAATTCTGATACGATGTCTCTGTCCCTTCTGACTTAAAGAATCTAAACGCCTTCCTCTTCTTGTCCATTTCCTCCCCTACCTGTTTATTTAGCCACATTGGTTTTGACTTATTTCTTTTATACTTATTACCCAAGGGTATACACTGATAAGTGTGCTTTTCTAACAATGTTTTAAAGATTGCCCATTTATCTTCTACATTTTCCCTGCAAAAACATCCTCCCATTGTATTACTACTAGATTAGACCTCAGTTTATTAAAATCTGCCATTCTAAAGTTTAAAGTCTTTGTTGAACCCAAGTAATCTGTTTTTTGATAATTTATTTCAAATGAGACCAGATCACTGTTACCCAAATGTTCCACGACTTGAATATTTGTTATTACTTCTACATTGTTTGATATGACCAAATCCAGTACTGCCCCTCTCCTGGTTGGTTCCTCAATAATTTGGGTCATATAATTATCTTTAAGCACCCCAAAAACCTGTTTCCTTTTGTTGTAACGCTAATCTCATTGCCCCAGTCTATGGGCCTCATGCAGAGAGCAGCGGTGGAATTAATTGGAGAAAGTAAAAAATAGTACCTTTTTTGGCGTGATTTAATCGCCATATGCAGAAAGGTCATAAAACTGCATTTAAAATCCTGTCTGCATATGGAGAGTTTCAACCGGCGATATGAGCGCTGTTGAAACTCGTTGTAAAAAAATCGCGTTTTTTTTTTTTCTCCCCCACTGGCCGCCGAGCTCCAGCTTCTTGCCAACTTTTGTTGGCGAAGCAAAATGTTGAAAATCGCGCCATTTTTTTGGCGCGAACAGCCGCTAGATGGCGATCGCGCCTCTCTGAATACGGCCGTTTTTAACACTGGAGAGATTTAGGTTCTCGCCAGCCGCGCGGCGAGATTTGCAAATTAAAAAAAAAAAATGGCGCTTCTTTCAAAACTCGCCATTACCTGCCTTTCTAAAGGCAGATTTCGCCAAAAAATGCCGCTTTTCCTGTTAACGCTGCTCTCTGCATGAGGCCCTATGTCTGGATAATTAAAATCCCCCATTATGCAAACATGACCCAGTTTTGATGCCTTCTCCATTTGCAAATGTATTTTAGCTTCCTCAATCTCACAGATATTTGGTGGTTTATAACATATTCCCACAAACATTTTCTTTATACTTTTACCTCCACTGCTAATTTCTATCCACAAGGTCTCTACATTTTCATCATTCCCTTCATAGACATCATCCCTTATAATAGGTTTTAGATCTGGTTTAACATATAGACATACTCCACCTCCCCTTCTATTTGTTCGATCCTTCCGAAAAAGAGAATACCCCTTTAAATTAACTGTCCTGTCATGAGTTTCATCCCACCATGTTTCAGTAATGCCTATGATATCATATTCCTCCCTTGTAGCTATTAATTCAAGCTCCCCCATTTTATCTGTCAGGCTTCTTGCATTAGCAAGCATGCATTTAAGTTTTTTTTCAGCCTGTACTATTATCTTATCTGCTCCTTCCTTTCTGCTCCCACTTGGTTTAGTCTTTAGAAGTTTTCTAGTATTATCTCTATTTACTATGGGTATCTCAGTGCTTGTCAAACTTGCACTTGCCCCCATTCTACCTCCATACCACCTTGTATCCTCATCTATTCCATTTAGTTCATTATCTGTTTCATTCCCCGCCCCCCCCATCCTAGTTTAACAACCTTTTTAGCATTCTCCCCCCTAGCACAGAAGATCCCTCTTCATTGAGGTGCAATCCGTCCCTAGAATATAGATGGCACCTCTCAGAAAAGGAGTCCCAGTGCTCTAAAAACCCAAACCCCTCCTTCCTACACCACTTTCTTAGCCATGCATTAACCTCCCTGATCTCTGACTGTCTCCCTGCGGTAGCACATGGCACTGGTAGTATTTCAGAAAATACTACCTTGGAGGTCCTTGCCTTAAGCTTTTGACCTAGATCCCTGTAATCATTTTTTAGGACCCTCCATCTTTCTCTAACTTTGTCATTGGTGCTAACATGTACCAAGACCGCCGGGTCAATCCCAGCCCCCCCCAACAATCTGTCTACCCGATCCGCAATGTGCCGAACCCGAGCACCCTGGAGACAACAAACTGTTCGGTTCATGCTGTCCCGGCAACAGATTGCCCTATCTACCTTCCTAATAATGGAGTCCCCTACCACCACAATCTTTCTTTGCATCTGAGCATCCTGAGTCCCCACTGTGCTGGAGGAACTATTCCCCTGGCTGCTAGAGGAATTAGTCTCCCCCAGCCTTGCCATTTCTGCCCCAACATTCCCAATATCTTCACTCAACATGGCAAATCTATTGGGATGTGTCAGCTCAGAAAAGACCTGCCTCTCCCTATTGCCCCTGCTTCCCCTTCTAACTGTCACCCAGCTACCTACCTGCTCCTCACTAACAGCAACTAAGCTACCTACCTGCTCCTCACTGAAAGTGCCACCATCTGCACCACTAGTCGAAGCAAGGGCCTGCTTAGTGAGCTCTAATTCCCTTTCAAGATTGCCAATGTCCCTCAATATTGCAAGTTGCCTCTTCAGATCAGCAATCTCTGATTCTAAAGAGACCACCTGCTCACACTTCTCAGAGCGGTATGCCCCTTGGAACAGCTGCTCCAAGTGCACATACATGTGGCAAGATCTACATTGAGTGGCATTTTCAATCCTGCTCATTCTAGCAACTATGAAGTTTAGAAGTACTAACAGTAAACTGTACTTCAATAACTATACCTTGTTTAACTGCTTCCTTGTTCAAACTGCTTCTGGTTCTAACTGCACACACTTTAACCAACCAGCACTTCAATCAACCACACAGATCAATCAGTACACGCAAGCTGTAATATCACTTGAATTGGAGAAATGAGTCACAAGTTGACCTGAAGGAGTTATTTTATCCAAGTACAGATGGAAGTTTTTTTGTAAAAAGATTTTTGAATGTAAAAAAAAAACACATTTGTACTATTGATGTAAACAAATGAGAAATTTCTTTAAACCAAAATCTATTAAAAAGACAGAACAGGAAGACTTTGCTACCATGGCGCAAATACTATTATGTCAACTTACACAGCTGCCACATTTTGTATTGCAAACCAGTTGGCATTTGTGTGCATAATTGTGTTTATCTGGACATAGCAACGCTTCCTCAACAGGTTAACCTATTCGTATAAATGTATAGAACTACCGATAAAGCAAAAATAAATTAATATTTTCCAGTTGGGAATTGTTAGTGATGTGGATGGTGTAGTTCAAGCAAATAAATATATTCCTTTTTTTTATATCTAGTAAGAGAATTCGCCTTATTCCGCCTTATTTTGTACTGTAGTAACGAGGGGTGTAAAATATAATGCTCAAAATCAACAATTATAAATTAACTCATAACTTTGTTTATTTTGGTTTCAGATTTTTTTTTTGTGCCGAGTCAATACTTACTGTACTTTTTATTTATGAACCCACTTTCTAAAGAGACACCCACCTGTCCTCTACCACTGCCATGGGTATTTAGAGATAAGGGCTATTTGGACATTGTGAAAAGAAAGTATGTCTTTCTAGGATACTTCTCAGAAGAGGAAGAAGTTAAAAAAGAGTTACCAATTAAATTAATAGGATATAATTAGGTTTATCCTTGCTGGAGATGAATTTAGCAGTACTTATAGAGCTCAGTGTCAGCTGCAAAGGATATTATCACGCATTAAAAGTGGTATAGATTGAGGGAACAAAGCATCATTTTGCCACTGTATAAATCCTTACAGCACATCTTGAATATTAAATACAGTTCTCATCAACTCGCCATGAGAAAAAAAAAATGAAACTATTAAAAGTGCAGAAAAAGGACACTAAATGAATAAAAGGGATGGATTGTGTGATTTATTCAGAAATACTATATAAATTAGTAAAGTTTATAAATTAAATAAGCTTTTAAGAGTCCATGTGATTACTATTTACAAATGTATCTAAGGTCAATCCAAATATCTGTTAAGGGAATAACCCATAGGGTCATAATTATAGCATGATCCCTATTAACTGCGCTGGCTTTTTCTCAGATGTAACGCTGCTCCAGAACAAGAGAGCCACAGTACATCAGTAGGAACACTGATCAGGGATAAGTCTGATTGCTGATTGCCATTCATGGAGTGAGGATGGATTATTTTCACTGGGGTTTTTATTTGCCTTCCTCTGGATTTATATAACTACTATATATAAATATAGGATGCAAATCTTGCCACAATTTGAAAAAGGTGGAACTCAACCTACGGTGATATTCTGTTACTATGTACTGTATGTTGGTTAGTCAAGCATGTTGTTTCTTCTGTCAGTCATGTGGTTCAGCTGTAATGTACAGTATATTTAAGGAGAAAAAAAATAACACCCCCAATGAAAAAATAAAGTAAAACCATAAAGTGTTAGTTGTTATAGTGCTGATCTATTTCTGGTTTTTCATCTTTCAGGATGTCGGAGCCTATTCTAGTAGCCTCGATGAGTTTGCTGCTACCTCGCAAGGTTTGGCATGTTATCGCTGAACGGTTTATCAGTTGAGTTATGACGGTATTCAGAAAGAATCTGAGCCCAACTCAAACCGTGCGGCAGGAAAATGCATCTCGGCCTCTCTCAAAGTTCTCCCCGTGCAATCTGGCTGCAGAGCTGCAGAGCTGCAGAGAGAGAGCCGCACAGAGAGAGACGCCTCTTCCTGCACATATCTCACCAGCGATCACAGTGTTTTTATTAAAATTGTAATACTAGTGTACGTGTCACGGGAGACTCCTGTGGCGGGTAGGATCTCGGTGGCCGGAAAAGCAGGAAGTGAAGTAGGGGTCACAAGCAGGGGTCCGAGGCAGGCGGCAGGTAGCGAAGTCAGGTAACAAGCAGGGGTCCAAGGCAGGCGGCAGGTAGCGAAGTCAGGTAACAAGCAGAGGTCGGCAACGAGGAGACTGGAACAGGACAGGCGGGGCAGGACAGGTCCGGGAGCAGGGACTGAGAATGGGGAACAGGGACTGAGACCGGGGAGCAGGGACTGAGAACGGGGAGCAGGGATTGAGACCGGGGAGCAGGGACTGAGACCGGGGAGCATGGACTGAGACCGGGGAGCAAGGAACAAACAGGGACAAGCCAGATTAATAGCAAGGGCCTTTACTGTGAACAGACTACAAATACAGGTACAGGAACAGATCAGGATCAAAGACAGAGCCATGTGTTAGGAGTCTGACTTGAAGCAAAGGCAATTGAACAAACCAAGAAGCAGAAGCTATAAAGGGCAGAGACAGGAGCAACAAGAAGACAGAGAGGCAGACAGAGGAACTCAGAGGAAACAGAAGACAGCAGCACACCCAGTGGACAAAGAAGAACTATGGCTAGGCAGGAGGTCTAGGAGACCCTGACATTACTCCCCCCTCTCAAGAGCGTTCTCCGGACGATCCTCCAGGCTCTTCCCGGAGGCCTTGATGAAAACTGGACTCAAGGTGACCCACCTCTGGTGGTTTGTCAGCGGGCAGAGAGTACTCCACAGGTACAGACTGAAAAAGTCCATCAGAAAGCCGACAGAGGAATTCAATTCTCTCTCGGAACAGTTGAATGTCAGTATGCATCAACCCAAATGCCAGAGAATCTGTGAGCAGTAAGCTTGACTTTGCAGAGTAGGTCACAGGCTCAGCAGAGGATGCATCAGATATTCGTAGATAAACGGAAGAACGTGCGCTTGTCTTCACAGCAGGAGCAGAGGAGCCAGTAGATCCTCCTGACAACCCTCCAGGTTTAGCAAGGTGTCCCTGATGGAAGGCCGACTCACGATGGCCTTCGGACAACACTCCATGTTTTGCAGGACCATAGGGATCAGCAACAACTCCAGACAACCCTCCAGGCTCTTCAGGGAAATCTTGATGGAAGGCCAACTTAATGTGTACGTCAAGTGCTGATGGGAAATCTGTGAGAGGTGCATTTATCCTCATCACAAGAGCGTTGGCATCAGCATCAAGAATATTAGGCATAGCAAGGAACTTCACCAGGGATCCGTCTAACGTCATAGCAGGGGCATCGGGAACAGATACATCAGGCTCTTCACATGCAGCAGAGGGGACAAATTCACTTTCCGTGGTCTCTTTTTGTGACCAATATATCTCTTTTAGTTTTGGAATCTGGAACTTCCCAATGGATACGTTCAACTCCATTGCAGAGGCATGGACATCAGGAATGTAGGCATCAAGGACAGGTGCAGACTTTTCACATGGGTAAGTGGGAACATAGAATTCACGCTCCATGGTCTCCTTTTGTGACTGCCATTTCGTGGTATCACCTAAATTCTCATTAAGACCAGCTATTTGATTTTTCAGCTCTTGAAGCTGTCCTTCTGCACTTCTTTTCCCACTCAATGCAGTTGTCAGTTCGGCTTCTTTGGAGTTGAGTCGCGACTCCATATCTCCCAGCTGACTCAGAGTAAAGCTTAAATATGTTTCATCTTCTTCATTTCTGATCTGCAGCTGCCGGTACTCCTCCCGGGCATTGTCCAGCTCCAGCTGCAGCCGGACCTTATCACGGGCTGTGTGGTCCAATAATTTGCAGGCATCGGCCATTTTGACCTCATAGCGCTGTGTCAGGCCAGCCACTTGACAGACGGACACCTTCTCTCTCTCCTCCTTTTTGGCAAGCTGTATCTTGAGCTCAGCGATCTGCGTCTGCAGCGGTGTGAGCTGCTGAGATGTGTGTTCAGCTGCTAGCTTTAGCTCTTCCTCCAGCGAGGCTCTGGTTATGCTCAGTGTGGCCTTCAGCTTCTCATGCTGTTCTTTGGGGACACACTGGGTACTCAAATAATCTTGCAGCATCTTTATTTTGTAGGCAGTCTGGAAACGTTCTTCCTGCAGAACTCTCTGCTTTTCTTCAGCATTCACCCATCTCTCCTTGGTGTCCTGCAGATGTGTACGCAGTTCTTGCAGCTGACTCTGCAGCATATTTTCTGCTTGTGTGCGCCGCTCCAGGGAGACACGTTCTTCTTGCAGCACTCTCTCTGCATTCTGCAGTGATGTCTGCACGTCTAACTTTTCCTGGGCCAACTGTTTCTTCTCCTCTCCTAATTCATGGAGTTTCTTATCTCCTTCACTGACTTGGACATAGAGATTCTTGCACTCCTGGGTTACCATTTCAAAACTGCTATTTAACCCTTCGAAGATCTCTCTCAAAGAACGTAATTCTGTGTTGAAGTGGCAATTCTTCTCCTCAGAGGCTTCCAGTTTTGCGCCAACTTGAGCCATGAAACTCTGGTACTGGGCATTATCAGCATAGGCCTTCTCCAGCTTGCTTGACAGGATCACCCTGTCCCTCTCCAACTGCTCCTTTTCTTTCTCCTGGAGAACACACTAAGCAATTGCTGAAGATAGACAACTTTGTAGTGCAGCTTTGGCTTCTTGCTCCTTATCTAAACGTCCATAAAGACAATTAATCGCTTTCTGTGCAGCTTGAAGCGTCTGAGTTAGGGCATATTTATTTTCTTCCATTATTCTTGGGATACGTCTGTGAGTTGCTTAAAGCTGCAGTATATCTCTTTCATTAAATGCAGACTCTGGGGTTAAATTTTCATTCTTAATTTCTTCTTCAACTTCCACAGTAATGCCTCCCTTCTTTTTCTTCTTCCTTGCTTTGAGAAGTTCTGAAGAATCAGTGGTACTGTGTTCACATTTACTGCTCAAGACTGTTTGAGTAGGAGCCATAATTTCAGACATGGGGAAACCACACTTCCCAAGAAACCAGTAAAGAGGAAATGTGTTTTTAAAACAGAAGCATTAGAATGAACAACAGGAATATTAGACACAGAGACACAAGATGGGAGAGCTGACCTTTTGAGACTTTAGCATCAGTCACGGAGATTTATAAATGCAAGGAAAAAACATAGACAGAGAAACCCGCAGTTTAAATTTGAAACTTTAGAAATCAGACATAGAAATATCATAGACAGCAGGAAACTACTACAGAGAAAACTTGCAGTTAGATCTGAAACTTTTGACATCGGACATAGGAATATCAGACAGAGAACCCTGCAGTTAAATCTGAAACTTTAGATATCAGGCGTTGGGATATCAGACAGAGAAAGTGCCAGGGAGTCTGTCGTGCGCTTCAGTGTAATTACACAGGTCTGGAGGCATCAGACACTAGAGTGGTACGAGGGAGCTATGCAGGGCCACAGAATCAACCGGTGCAGGGGGATAACATTGCTACATCACCTGCTCCTCCGGTTTGGGACCCACTCTCCTCGCCTGCTCCTGCGTGCCACCGTCAAAGTGAATCAGGAAAATGGTGGAAGTTCGGCGCAACTGAGCATGTCTGAAAAAAGGCTCCCGGATGTCTCTTCAATAAACTTTATTATGCACACACCAGGGCTACACCAGCGTCTCCCCCTTGTGCCGAACTTCCACCATTTTCCTCATATCAGACAGAGAACCCTGCAGTTAAATCTGAAACCTTTGATATCAGGCGTAGGGATATCATATGTTGCAGAGAAACAAACTTTAGGGGAACTTGCAGGTAAACCTGAAACCTTAGAACCAATCATATGAAGAACTACAGATTGCAGGAAAAATCACAGTATGCAGTAATAAAATAATAGAAGCACTCTTGTCTTTTGAAATGGGAACCCTGTGAACAGCAGTGGTTCAACCAGTGATGCAGAGACAAGCCTTATCCAGGGAATGAAAAGTCAGAGTCTAAAAGGTGGCAACAGGTACTGCAAGGGTTAACCCAGGCACTGCACAAAAGAAAAATCTCAAAGAAAGGTGCACTAGTCTCTGCAGCAACAGTTCTAGTCTCAGCAAAAATGTTTTTTCGTTATGAACGCAATAATTCTTGCAGAACAATAAGCAGCAAAAAAAACCTTCCCAACTGGGATTTCCAAAAAAGAAACGAAAGTACTTATCTTCAACCATGCGGATGTGGTCTGCTGCAGCAGGCAGGAAAGGGTGCAGGCAGAAGAAGAATCTGTTCCAGCGAGGTCCAGAAGTGGCCTTTGCTTTCTGTCATGGGAGACTCCTGTGGTGGGTAGGATCTCGGTGGCCGGAACAGCAGGAAGCGAAGTAGGGGTCACAAGCAGGAGTCCGAGGCAGGCGGCAGGTAGCGAAGTCAGGTAACAAGCAGGGGTCCGAGGCAGGCGGCAGGTAGCGAAGTCAGGTAACAAGCAGAGGTCGGCAACGAGGAGACTGGAACAGGACAGGCGGGGCAGGACAGGTCAGGGAGCAGGGACTGAGAACGGGGAGCAGGGACTGAGAACGGGGAGCAGGGACTGAGACCAGGGAGCAGGGACTGAGACCGGGGAGCAAGGAACAAACAGGGACAAGACAGATTACTAGCAAGGGCCTTTACTGTGAACAGACTACAAATACAGGTACAGGAACAGATCACGATCAAAGACAGAGGTATGTGATAGGAGTCTGACTTGAAGCAAAGGCAATTGAACAAACCAGGAAGCAGAAGCTATAAAGGGCAGAGACAGGAGCAACAAGAAGACAGACAGACAGGCAGACAGAGGAACCCAGAGGAAACAGAAGACAGCAGCACACCCAGTGGACAAAGAAGAACTATGGCTAGGCAGGAGGTCTAGGAGACCCTGACAGTACGTGAGCAGGGGGTCTCAGGAGCAAAACCACATTGATTTCAGGTCCTGGGACCCCCTGCTTCCCAAGATACAGGCCCAGATATGGGGTGACGGTATCTCCTATGCGTTTAAAGGTTCCAGTCACATGACACGGGACATTTAGACATTGCATGGGAATACCGGCAACCCATAATGGGACCTGTATCTCGGGAAGCAGGGGGTCCCGGGACCTGAACACCTGCTGGGTGTGATAGCTGCATCCGGCTACACCCCACGTGATGGCAGTTAGTTCTTCATCTCCTCCCTCTGGTGGATCCAGGAGTCCCAGGCATTGAAAAAGGGGCACGGCTGTAGCTTTTGGGCCAAGCCACACATACTTTGCAAACTTAGAGCTTGCATCTTGCAAACTCTGCACGCGATTCTCCCGATTTTGGCGGGAACCGCTCTCTGACCGCAGGATCCTCCTCAGGGACCCTGAATTCAAACCAGTGTATGCTTGGAGTTCCATCTTGGGGGTGCAATATTGCAAGCGGCCACACCGTTGGCATACTCTACATGCACTGTTAACACTTTTGACTGCAGGTGGGTAGTTCCATCTTGGGGTGCTGTCTTTCAAGCGGTCCACATCGTTGGCATACTACCCCGGCCCCACCTGCACATATTATTTGAGCACACGCCAGTAGTCCCATCTAGGGGGTGCTGTCTTTCAAGCAGTCCACACCATTGGCATACTACTAGGTGTACTTGGCTGATACCATGGGTTTTACGCACATCTCAGCAAAGGAACATGTAACAATAGGAGTACACCGCAGGTAATTCCAGCTTGAGGGTGTTATCTTTCAAACGGTCCACACTGTAGGCATATTACCCACATGTACTTGGCTGATACCATGGGTTTAAAGCACATCTCAGCCTTTAATGTGAAAGGACATGGCTCTGATATAGTTGGTTCAGGCACCACTCAGATATGCAATTTTCCCGAACAAGGTAAAAAATGTGTGTGTGTGCCGAGCACGTGAATTTTAAGTGAAACTTCTTTGTCTTGTCACTGTTTTGTCACAGAAATTGTATTTGTAATGGTGATGTTTTTAATTAAAAAGCAAAACACAATTTCAGTGCTAAAACGCAATGAAGTTTGACTTAGAACACGTGTTTTAGATATTTGCACTTCTATATTTATAACTGTGAATTCATTGTGTGTGTGTCAGTCAGTGTGTGTGTGTCAGTCAGTGTGTGTGTGTGTGTCTCCCTGTGTGGTGTGTGTTATTCTCAGGGTCCTGCCCCCCTATCTCCTGACTCTCTTCACCCCCCCGCGTGCTTATCTAGGGGGGGGGGGTGCTCGGCGGCTCAATAGGGGGAGGGCTGCGGGGGATGTGGTGCTAAGGGGGATGTAGCGCGCCCAAACCCCACTCCTCCCTGTTACCAAACCGGAGCAGCCCCCCTCCCTCTCTCCTGCCCCCCGGCGGTCACAGCGCTTGGATCTCGGGGGGGGGGGAGGGGAGGGTTGTGTGTCTGTGTGTGTGCGTGTCTGCATGTCCATCCAGCGGTGACTCCTACCTAGCTGGTATGATTTCAGCCTTTTCTGGGGTACCCCTGGGTTACCAAGAACTGCAGGCAGGTTTGGTGAGCATCAAGGAATCTTTATTTACGAGTGCACAAGGAGATGACACATCAACAAGCTGTTTCAGTATGATCTGAGGTGGGGTCATCCCTGTCTCAGTATTTATACATTACATATCGCCCTTATCTTATATGCATATATTATCCCTTCACCCAATCCACAAGCTCCACATTGCACATTGCAACCATCCCATAATACTTGTTTCTCCCAAATTCCTCGGGAGTACATGATTTACCTGGGATAATCGCAGAGTAAACCTTAACCAATCACACATTCCATCCTGTACACAGAATGACCAATACACTTATCAGACATACACACATACAATAGAGGAGACAAGATGAAAGACCAGTAACCCTAGACCCTTTGTCTTCTCCATAGCCCTCCTGTCAATAATTCTTTCACAGTTTCCCCTTTTTATACTTGAAACAAGCGTTCTCAGGTATAACCCAAAGTTAGTTGGTAACATTGCTTAGTCTCTGAAATTCCAGATGAGCCATGGTGGATCTTAGTGCTTCTTCTTTCCGTATACACTTCTCCAGATCCTTAGCCAGGGATTTATCATCATATTCACCCCGATATTCATCCTTATTCCAGGTTATATTGTGATAGTTTGCAAAGGGTTATACCATTCAAGGTTGTGTACAAGGGGTATTTTCCGGCTTCTTCTTGGAGGGCCATTACTTGAGAGGAGGGTCTGAGGCACTTGGCATGTAGCAGTTTACAAGACACACAGATGACATATACTGCGACAAGACAAACAACAATTAGAATCACTCCTTGGACAATTTTTGCTCCGAGAGATCCCAGCTATGCACTTAAACCCAAGAAATACCCACCCCACCTCTCATCCGCATCTCTTCCCATATATCTATGGTTTTCTGGAGAGTTTTCACCTTATCAGGGTGCTTTCTTACATCCATAGTCCTATACTCAATCCAGATGCAACATTCAGCCCCGATAGTTTTCCAGAGGCCTCCTGTCTGCTAACAACATATCTAAGCCGATTTGATGGGACACTACTGCTGCTCTTATTTGTTTTTGTTCCTCAGTTACAATCTCAATACTCATAGAAGTTTTATTAACAGTATCCTGCATAAATGCTGAGAAATTATTTATCCTGTTCATAACTTCAGTTCCCCATCCTGTCCAAACTGGGAACCATGCCCATGCTTTATCTGCTTGTGTGAAAATCTCTCTCTTTTCACGATATAAATATTCTCCATGATCTAACATTTAAGATATATCAGACTCATTAATAACTCTCGTGGCCGGGGTTACCAACCCCAAACTACATTGGCCTATTCCTCCCACAGCTATTAATTTCCATGCCTGATTGCCACAAATCCAGTAAAGATTATATGGATGGCAATAAGGTCTGCTTTTACCATGCTGTTCCACGATATTCATTAAGTCTAACATGTTCTGACAAAAGGTGGAATTCATATAGTTTGCATTTCGGATACTATTGGCATCATATCGACTCGTATCGGTATCATTCTCACACCATTTTGAGCCAATCTGCACATTTCCATGTAAATTATCAGACCCAGAGTATGGTGTTTTTGGCATTATTACATGGACAGGTTTATAGTTCAAATAAGACAGAGTACGAAGATAAATGGGGACGACTGGAAGCGCTACAGACACATTTTTCTCTGAGGTATAATTAAATTGGGTAATATTGGATCTCCATCTTACTAGAATTGGAGAATCAGGATCAGGAACTACACCTGAAAGGGCAATTGGTGCTGCCTCTATGGGCAGTTAGATTATGTAAGGTTAGCAACAAAATTACCGACCAGGCTCTATTCTTCTGGAAGGTAAATGGATTTGGTACCTTATCTCTAAATCTGTTTTGTCTATCAGCTTCTTCCAATGCATCCTCATCATTTTTCTCAGTCACTAAAATGGGAGTTACAGTTAAACCAACACATATCATAACAAATGTCCAGGCCGGATCCATAATACTTCCCAAAGGGTTGATATGTTCTTATCCTTCCTTAGGGGGTTCCTTGTAAATGTCTTTTAATTGGTTTTTAACTTGGTCCACCAATTTACAATGAGATGCGTGGACCAAGGATTTGACTCCTGCGACCTTTACGGTAGTGTTTGTGGTAAGCAAAATTTGATAGGGGCCACTCCACTTTGGCTGTAGCGCTGTTTTTCTTTTAGAAATTCTTTACAAGGATTCAATCTCCAGCTTCCAGACCTGAGTCTTATAAAATTATTTTGGTTAGCTGTACAGCTTTCACCTGTGTATGAAGAGACTATAAACATTTTATTAGTTGCATACAATATTTAGATATCGTCTCATCTGCTATCACATGATCCTTAAGCAATAATTGAGCTGAAGAAGTCGTAATCATTGGCCGCCCCATCAATATCTCATGAGGGGACAGGCCATGTTTACGCACCGGTGTGCTTCTGATGGATATAAGTCACAAAGGTAGTGCTTAAAGGCCACTTTAATCCAGTTTCCTCACAAATCTTCCCTTTCTTACCCTTAATGGTCCCATTAGCCCTTTCAACTGCGCCAGCGCTCTGTGGATGATGTGCACAATGGAGGTGATAGGTAATACCTAACCCTTTAGCAACCTGTTGGACTACTGCTGCTGTAAAATGTATACCCCTATCTGAAAAAATATGGTAGACCATATCTAGGAATAAATTCCTGTAGTAGCTTTTTTAGCGACAGTCTTGGCATCAGCATGTTGAACGGGATAGGCTTCCACCCAATTGGAGAATGTACAAATTATTACCTACACATATTGATAATGTAAACTCCTAGTCATTTCAATAAAATCTATCTGTAGATTTATAAATGGCCCCCAAGGGCAAGGTGGGTGATTAACTCCTGTGATTTTGACTGGTCTGCTGATATTAAAAAGCCTGGCATGTAGAGCATTGTGTACAGTGTCTTTCTGCTGCTACTGTCGCCCCTGGTGCCCACCGGTCCCTTTTGATAATGCCCACTATTCCCTCCTTGTTCACATGGGAAACACCGTGTGCCATGCGAACAATATAGAGCATCAAGGAAAATGGCAGAGCCTTCCATTGCAGCATGTCTAATTTTAACTGTGTTGCCCACCTCGTGTACCTTACAAATTGGGCATATTTTATAATATTACTGTAACAGTTTATAATTTCAACAATAATTCCCCCTTTTTGCCTGAGCGAGACATATCATAAATCGCTGAAGCAAGGTGGGGTAATAGGATCTCTGGTGCCACCAGGCGGCCGTCCGGAGAGCGCCAGAGTCCATCAGGGTGTAATAGGCACCTATGATCTATGATCCTAATTTACACCATGGGGCACAATTTAAAATTTGGGCTAGATCACTAAAATCAGTGATCAGAGACTGGGTGGTAAATATAAACATTTTAGTATCCTGAGGCACCTGCGGATATAAAGTTATATAGTACCAAAAACATAAATAGAATCAGTGTTCACAGTCGCTGTTTCACCTGTAGCGAGTACACAAAGTCTGGTAAGGACATAAAAAACACAAATTTAGCAACTTGTAATGGATAAACCTCAGGTAGAAGATTTGCATTTAAACCCTCATGTTGGGAGTTAGCATAATCTGACACCGAATTACCCGTCGTGTCTCTCTGACTGGATTGCTCAGAGATACATTCTTTAAAATGAGAGGTTACAGACACGGGATTTAGGGTGAGACACCTTTTGGAGAGAAAAATGGTTAGCAGTTATAAAATGTCACATATTTAGTTAACTTTACAGTAGAAAATAGCGTGCGTTAAATTTCAGAAATAAAACCGCAAAAAGAACATTTTTACTGTAGTTCTTAATTCTGTACATTTCCCATAGAATAGTTTAATTCCACTCTACTATTTTATATGGAGGAGGCAGGAAACCTAAACAAACAAACAAACAAAAAAATAACACAGAAAGTGGGGCATTGAAGGTAAAAGAAACCCCTTCATCCCAAAAACCTTGTCCCTGTCTATAAAGACAGCAGACTCCTTCAATATATAACACTTGATACATAGCCAGCCTCTCAACACAAATATATATAGCCATGCATAATAATGGTATACTACTTTCCTCTCTGTTGGCAGTAAGTCCTGGTAAGTACAGGTATGCCAGCAGTAGTTATGGATGTTTTCCCTCACACCCTGGTGAGGTGCCCTATGTATGGAGGGGAGTGGCTGTATGCTCTGAGTCCCTGGATAGTGACATCAGGGATGCGCCTGCCTCCTGAAGTATATAAGGCACAACACTGTCAGTTAGGGAGTCGTTCCAGCAGTTATGTGAAGTTGCTGGTAAATTGTATTCTCCTGCATACGGGATAGTAGGAACACTTTGTGACCCTAGTGCAGTAACTAGCGGTACAGGTTGACCAATCAAGCCTGTCTAAGCCACTCTGTGTCCAGGGACCTGGCACAGAGAGGGTCTCCCTAGGAGAAGGGGGAATCCCACTTCAATACGGGAGGGCGTACCTGGCAAAGGGACAGCACGAAGAGATGTGCGGCTAGAGCCGGCAGCTGCATGAGGCAGTCTGCTACATCCCAATCTACAATAAAGATGACCTTGTTAATGAAAACCCCACTGTGTGAGTGTGAGATTACTCAGCAGTGGCAGTCACCACCGAGAAGGAGTTCCTCACCAGGACCATCTCCCTGCGGATGCACAGACCCTGATGAGGTGGAGGCGCTGCACATGATGTAAGTTGAACTCGCACTCACTACCTCAGCTACCTGTCCTGATGACATCCCCTAATACCATCAAGCGGGAGACTCAGGAGTCCTGTTGCCTACAGGTGCACCACCAAACACGAACACGTAATGGGGACTGGTTAGACCACCCGGGCCAATGTGAGATTGGGGGGGGGGGAAACCCGTTACATATATATACACTTGTTACTGCAGTACTTATAAAATATTTGTTATTTAGTACATACTAACTCTGAGGGGATTGTCAAGGGGGCTCTCAAAGAGTTCTGGTCTTAGTTGGTTGTTTTCCAGTACTATTGTTTCACAAGCATCAGCCAAGGCAGCAGCAGCAGCAGCAGCAGCAGCAGCAGCAGCAGCTGCCACTGCCCTCACATATGGGAAAAGCTTGTGCTACTGCATCTAGTTTAGTACTATAAAAGGCCACTGGCTTCTGGTACCGTGTGTTTGCGTGAGTACTCGTGAGGCATGGCCATAGGCAAAATAATGGTGTCTGTGCTATTTGCGTCAGGGTGAGCAACATACAGAGCGGTTACAGACAGACATTGGGCTGCAGCATGTTTTGCAGCTTGACGTGCTGTAGAATTGCCGATAGGGTCTTTATTATTTGTGTGAGCTGCTGTTAACCTTCACTCTTTTCAATTCCTGTTGTTCAAAAATCAGACAGGACCAGTTCACTTAAGAAAACAAACCGTTAGTTTCCTATTATAAGTTTGCACACAGAATTCTTGATAACTAAAAAACAAAACCATCTCTGCAACCTTTAATATAAAACAAAAATCTTATTGTTTTAATTGCTATTTATTTATAATTCCTTATATCTTCATATTTTATTTGTATCAATAGATCATTTACATATTGTAACACAGTATCTCCCACACCCAGGAATAACAAAACCTGTGCTGCAGTAAAAACATGTTAATGAGCTATGGAATTACTATGTACAGTAAATACAAATCTATACTTGAGTCAAGATGTAAAGAAATCTTTTTACAACTGCCAAATTTCACATTTTCTTTTAAAGCTTTACACTAACAAACAATGCTGCCTAGGTTAATTTTAACCCTTATTATTATCTCATTCTAATTAATTAACTATCAGAGAATAACACACAAATAACAACATGTAATAATTATGCCTTCAAGCTATTTACTATGACCTTTCTAAAACAAAAACAAACAAAATATATATATATATATATATATATTTATTTAAAGAGGATGTCCCCTTTTTCTTTTTAAGTACCAGACATAGAAATAAGATATCCTAGCAAATGTATTTCTGTTAATGGTTAACTTTTATACTGTGAAGTGTACAAACTTCTGTGTAAGTATGTTTTGATTCTTGTTTTCATCCATTTTTGCAGATCTAGGCAGGCTGATGAGCATCAACAGCGATAATGGATAATGAAGGTAATTTACTTTATGCGTTCAACAAAAGGCAAAAATCCCTAATTTTACATCCAATATGACAAATTATACACAGTAGTTAGATACTTCTTTGTCTGACTGCTCATAAGTAAGGCCTCTAATATAGAGCGCACTGTTGCGCCACCGTGCGCGTCAATTACAATTGACTGCGGGAGGCTGATGTTGATACAGTCGAGATGCGCGTGTGCACACGGCTGTGAGTGGTAGCGTGGCAGATCAGAGCAAATACAAGAACATTTTTATTTTTGCGCTGCTGCTGCACCACATGACACTGCCAGCCAATCACAGTGCGGCTATCACTGTGATAACTATAGCCACACCCCCTAGCCACGCACGCCACTGCTTACAACATATAAAATAAACGTGCTCGCCACGTGCATACACAACACCGTTTGCGTGCCCAGCGCGCTCTATATTACAGGCCTAAGAGTCATTTAGTTAAACTGTTTCGCCGAAGCGTGTACGCCTTGCAGGCCCGCCAAGGCATGGCCCCTTTGCAGGTCCCAACACAATCTGTGAAAATTCTCATTTACCTCTGGGAGACATTTTGTAATAGACCAGACATCCACAGGTGCATAAAAAAACCTGCTACTTAAAAAGTGTTACAGGTGAGCTTAAACCCAAAGAGGAGAGGTCACGGACCTCCAAACAGAGCTCGCAGGGATTGTGTGTGTTTCTTAAATATCAACTGGTAACAGTTGTTTGGAGGTATGTGATCCCTCCTCCCTGGGTCAAAGCAGCACCACCACTTATAGATTGGATTTAGCGCATCTTTAACTCTGCACTAATCCTAACTCCATTTTCAGGGACCAGTGCTCACCATTGAATTTGTACTACTATCATTGCATGCCTCCTCTACCTTTTATATTTTCTCTAACCTCCCTTCTTTTCAAACTGCAACTTTCTTTCTTATTCATTATGTCTATAACTCCATTCATATATTACTACCTCTCCTTCCTTCTCCACTTCTCAGTTCCCATTAAATCCTTTCCTATCTGTGCCCTCTGTCACTACATAGCTATACCCCTTGCACTAAAACTCACCCCTAAAAATCCTCCTCACACATTCTCTTTCTTTCCATGCATCTCCTTGCTTCTGGACATATCTCTCCCAATCCTCGCCCCTGTCTCATTTGGCACGCTCTCATTCTCGTCTCCCACCACAAACCTCCTCAGGATGTAAACACCTCTAACTTCATACCCCTTTCTTCTGTACCCTTTGGAATGAATGCTCCCTTTCTAACAAGTATACCATTTATTTTTTACCTTACTCTCTTCTACTTGTTTTCTATAACTGAGACTTGTCTCACTCAATCTGACTCTGCACTGGATGCTGCTCTCACCTATAATGGTCTTAATGTCTCCCACACTCCACACCCTGATGGCATGGGTAGAGGTGTGGGGCTAATCTTCTCCTCAATCTGCCACTACCAAACCCTTCCTTACCCCCCTCTTTTTTCCTTCATTTGAAGCTCACACTGTCTAGCTTTTTTCTCTTCTCCCTCTCCCCATGGCTGTAATATATCACCCATATATATGTACCTCTACTCATCATCCTTCTGTCTATCTCTCTCACTTTGGGGCCTATGCTATAAGCGTTCATAAACCAGTTATCGGCCAAAAATGCCTGCTGCTATTCAGAAAGCCTCGATAAGTGAGCAATTAAAAGAATGAATCGCCAAAATTTTGAACCTTAAAAAAAAAAAAAAAAAAATCGCCGGGTGAGCAGCGAGAAGCCACTTATCAGCAGGTTCTAAAACACGTGCAATTCTAGTAGCCTCGATTAAAAATTACAAAAAAGTAGGAGCGCAGAGAGGACAACGTATTAGACAATCATCCACTTTTATTGACACACTGAACATTTAGAACTCAGTTTTCAGGAGGTCCTGATGAAGCGCTAATGAGCGCGAAACGCGTAGAGGGGTTGGCTAGATCCACAGGTACACACGTCTCCTACAGAGTGTGATACCTGCTTGATAGAGGTATCCATAACCCAGACGGCCCCCATAGACGTCACGCATTGAGTGCTCGGCCCTAGCTAAGCCGTGCACTCTCGCGAGACAGCCCGCCTATCCTCCAGTCAATCACAAGGTTGACTTCCGGTTCCGGTATCCAGCGGTGATCCGCGGTGCTAGGGAGGAGGTCTGTGTACGGGCAGTGACAGTGGTAGTGACGGACGGGTGTGGGATCCTCATCGTGTATGCAGCAGCATTTGATTGTGAGTTTTAAATGTTCAGTGTGTCAATAAAAGTGGATGATTGTCTAATACTTTGTCCTCTCTGCACTCCTACTTTTTTGTAATTTTTGGATGACTATTGTCCCGGCTGATCACCAGAGAGTGGAGGAGCTGCTGGAGAAAGAAGCCCTGACAGACATTTGGAAGCCAACGTTTGAGCGTAGCCTCATCATTTGTGGAACTGTAGTAGCCTAGATTAGCATATCAAGGCCTATCAAGGCTAATCATGGCTCTAGAATGGCGAGTTTTTTCCAAAATCCACACGCCAGGAAAAGTTTGCGTGAGGCTGGTGAGAAGCTGCTGAGAGGTGTCGAGACAGACTTAGAAAAAAAATGCTTTTTTCCTGCATTGGATTGATGCCGGAGGTCTCCGGAGCTGATATCCAATAATATCAGCACCAGAGACACCCGGCATGAATCCCATGCAATAAAAATGTTTTTACAGTCAACTTCATTACCTTAGCGGCTAGTGGCTAACTGCTAAGGCAATGAAGGGGTTAACCCATCCCGCTAGCCACCAAGGGCAAATACCCTCTTCATCCACCTCCGCTACCTACAATAAACACTAATACCCACCTCCTCTACCCCCACATGATTGATACCAGAGTCCGCGGGTGTCCAGGGGTCCTCAGGTGGTCCCCGCGGTTGTCTGTGAGCCCTCGGGTGGTCCCTGCAAGTATCTGTGGACACTCGGTTGGTCCCTGTCAGTGTTCAGGGGTCCACAGGTGGTCCCTGCGGGTGTCTGTGGGCCCTCGGATGGTCCCCGCGGGTCCCCTCTGGCCTGCGGTACTAATCCTGTGGCCACATTTTTTTTAAACACATTGAAATAAACACACCCCCCCTCTCCTTTCCCAAAAAAAACATACAGAACAGTAATGGGCTAAATAACTATTATCCAGGTATGGATATACAAAAGGGATTATAAATGGCACACCACTGTTTAAGGAAAAATTCTCAAGGTGTTCGCTTTTGGTGCTCACCTTCCGTTGATCCTGGCATCCCAAAGCTGGATCCAAAATACTAGCAAGGTAGGAGAAAAGAAGAAGCACACAAAATATGGTGGAATCAAAAGATAACCAAATGTATTGATGCATCAGAGCTTAAAGTGGTAACGTTTCAGGACACAAAGTCCCTTCCTCAGACCAAACACCTCAAAAGTGATAAACAATAGCACATCTATATATACCCCCAAAGGTCAAAATAATTACCTTCCCCAGTCAACACCAAAAGTGACCTTTGGATGCAGCCCTGCACTTTTGAGGTGTTTGGTTCTGAGTAAGGGACTTTGTGTCCTGAAACGTTACCACTTTAAGCTCTGATGCATCAATACATTTGGTAATCTTTTGATTCCACCATATTTTGTGTGCTTCTTCTTTTCTCCTACCTATCCAGGTATGGATAATAGCTCCTTTGCCCATTATAAAATAAAACATTAGCCAGCCAGAATAAATAAAGTAAATAAGCCTTTCTACTTACACCTGCCACCATGAAGGGCGTCCTCATCAGCATACTCCAGCTCCATGTCCTCCGATGCCAGCAAGAATAATGAAAAAATACAATCTAATGGCCCCTAACCCCTTAATCACCTTAGCGGTTAATAACCCTTTGTAGCGGTTTGTAATTTGTATTGCTTGTTTTATTTCATTTTCCGATTGTTTAGCATGTTTAATTCATTATTTATTTTGTTGGCTACTGGTTTTAATTGATGTGTTGGCTAGTGGTTTTATTAATTAATTGATTTGTTGACTAGTTTTTTAAATTAATTAATTGATTTGTCGGCTTGTGCTTTTATGTATTGAATTGCTTGTTTGGCTGGTGGTTTTATTTCTTGAATAGTTTGCTTGGCTAGGTGTTTATTGAATTGTATTCTTATGTTTTGGAATAACAGATTTTTTTTATTATTTTGCTGTTTTGGAGATAGATAAATGTTATTGATATGGCTTACTATTAGTTTTTTTAGTTATTTTATTGCTGGGGTGCTTAGGGGCTTGTGTATATCGTTAATTAGTGTGTATTTTTGGCCTTCGTGCTTTTTTGTTAGGGTGACCATTGTCTGTTACAGTTGCTTATCATGCCCATATTATATGGGTATGATGTACCACTATGCCAATCAATGGGTACAGGGTGGGTATAGTGGTCCAAGTGGGGGTGGTTAGGCCTCCCGGGTGGGTAGATGGTGACATTGGTTAACTCCTTAATTACTTTAGCGGTTATTAACCGCTAAGGTGATTAAGGGGTTAGGGGCCATTAGATTTTATTTTTTCATGTATTCTTGCTGGCATTGGAGGACATGGACCTGGAGTATGCAGATGAGGATGCCCTTCATGATTGCAGGGATAAGAAGAAAGGTTTATTTACTTTATTTATGCTATCTGGCTAATGTTTTATTTTGTGCTTAGAGTCGTTCCAAAGGATCCAAAGTACCCCAGTTATTGCACTCAGTACATAATATAATGATAGTTAGGACTGTAATAGCCCTTCAGATAATGTCTGATTGGCGATCATAATAGATCAAAGTGAACCAGCTATTTCAATAAAGCCCCAAAAATACCAAAACTTTAATACATCCAAAATATATAATGTATACACAATCAAATGAAGTATTTACAGTAGAAAATGTATAAAATTCCTCTAAGTGTCGTGGTGATATAGACAAACTCACTCAGTTATTGTATCCATAATCCAAAAGAGTAAATGTAATATATAGCGTTGTATATGCAAAGAAATGGATATATGGTGAGCTGAATGAGACTGTAGGGAGACTCCAAATTAGATACTGTAGACAGTGGCAATTAATGGGAATTAAAAAAAAAGAGCAATCACAATAAAAAAAAAAAAAAACCTGTAAAAGAAAAATAACATACATTCTATGTTTTTCATTACTTTTAGATGTCTTCTCCCTTCGGTTATTGGGGACACCGCAAGCTCTAGAACCAAACAGCAACGGGCCACAGGTAAAAAAAATCCAAAGTCCTTTTCTTCTTTCTTTTTCTTCATCTGTAATTTGTAATCCAATTTCAGGGTCTTTCTGGGCCTTTCTGGGGTCTTCTTCTTCATCTGTATCTTCTTCCATCTTCCGCAGGCACACTCTTGTAGTCTTATTGGAGGAGGTCCTTCCTCCTCGGCTTCTTGCCGTAAAATGAGGCTGCATAGGCTTTTATAGGCCTATGATGTCCCATTTTTGGCAAATGGTTCACACGGCTCTGATTGGCCAGTGAAAACCATGTGCCTTTTTTTTTTGGTGACGTCATGTAAAGGAAATGAACCCAGCCCCCACAACCAGGCTTAAAGGGTTTAATGGCTTACAAAAAACGAAGGAATCCGTGAGTTTATTCCAAGTGTTTGTTTTAAATGTTGATTCATTACATTTTGGTATATACAGTAGCAGTTCTGTGCTATGTTTACATTTTTCTTTTCCACATATTATTGCTAAGAATTGTCCATCCGGTAGAGGTGCAATTTTTTCATCTTCAACTCCATTGATGTGAGTGTTATCTAACTATCATTCTCGTGTAATCTAGGAGTACTATGGTAGTTTCCACTGATAACGGGTGGTCTTAGTGAATGGTAGAGAGAGCGACATATCAATGGGGGCGTGGTCGGACCAAAAGTTTGAGCCAATATTTGACTGGAGCGACGCCTGGATAACATCTCTGGTACCCAGGAAATAGTCACTCCTCGAGTAGGACTGATGAGGGGTGGAGAAGAACGTATAGTCCTTCTGTCCCTGATGCTGAGATCTCCAAATATCAGTCATAGAGGAAAGTACTGCACCGACACACTTTATTGGCCCTATTTTTATCTTGATCCAGCTGGGTTTATATATTATTACCTAACTCATTAACAGCTCTGTTCCGGCTGTTATGTGGAGACTTTATTATGTTTACATATGTGATGATGTGTAGGTTAGTTATCTTCTCGAATTACTCAGGATGCTGGGAATCCTCTCTGACAACCCCTCCCCCCCACCTAACAGCTCGCAGGTAGGTGAGTCCTCTTATCAGGCCGCCTCCACCCCCGTGCTCCCGGGCCCCCGGATCGAGAACAGAACCAAGTGCGGGACATGCGAGGCAGGTTCCAGCTGTCCGGATCCCAGAGGTGTAACGTTGTCTGCTGTGTGCTTGTGGATCTCCCTCCTCCTGCTCCTCCATCTCCTCTTCAGGTAAGGAAAGTCCCAGGTCTCTTAGGAATCCCGTTGTGTCTTCTGGGTATGTGAAGGAGAGGAATTTGCCATTTAAAACTACAACAAGTTTAAAGGGGAATCCCCATCTGTATCGGATGTTCTTGCTTCTCAGAATCTCGGTGATTGGCCTCATTTCTCTCCTATGTTCTATTGTGACCCTGGCAGCAGCGCCATCTTGTGAGTGCTCACTGAGCAGGGGAAGCCGCGATCCCAGGGAGAAGTAGGTAGAAACACTCGGCGGGTTCTTTTTATTTATCTTGTTGGCCATCTCTGTTTGCATCGCTTTTGTTGTTGCTATTTTGACGTTTCCGAGGTTTGGTAAGTGTGCTCTTCTAACAGCTTTTTGTGGGGGAACTCGGGAGCTAACCCCTTAGGCAACCATGCGGGTCGACGTCACAGGAAGTCTCCCCCTAATATCTTTTATTAAGCCTTGGAGGACATAGCCAGATGAAGATTGAGACCAGTACTACACATATGTAGGTGATGTAATAACAACTGTGAAGGTAAGGATGTGAAGTGTAAGCACTAGCTACTAAATACACTGGAAATGCTGGCACCAGAGAGGAGGCAGATATGCAAGCTTATAAGTGGGTTGCCTTGTATGGGTGGCCCCTTATGAGAAATAGCTGCAGGACAGAGACTTCTGAGGAAAAATGGGGATATTTGGGGGCAAACAATGTATTAGAACTGGGTCTAGGAGGCGTGTATGCTAACGCAGGTTTTAGAACCTCCACTCGCAGATCCCAGTTTTAGAGTGTCAGCTCTAGGGATCAAATGTTACTGTCACTGTATTGGGTGTAGGGGCCGGTGTCCTAGAAGAGGCTTTAGAGCTCAGTTCAAAGACCCCACATTTCAGGTCCAAATTGTAGACTGCAAGTTCTAGGAATCAAATTTCAGTTTTGCTGTGTTTTAAAACTACAATGCAGTTTGTGTTTCTCCTGTGAGGAAAAAACAGTTTTGTGACAAAGGGCCACCAGAGGTAGATAAGCATAGCAAAAGAAATGCAGGTTTGTTGCACATGGTTAGGGGGAAGGGCTATGAACAGGATATCTGGTGTAAAAAGCCTTTGTTTTACGTAGACACAGCGGAGGCACGATTTACATTGGCAAGTTTTTAATTTCCCCCTCCTATCATTGAAAGCACAACCAGAATCCATGCTCTAATTGCCTGCCAGCCCTCTCAGTGTATTAAATAGGCAACAAGCCCTATATGAGGGAGAGCAGTGTAGCAGATCATTCTCTTTTCTGTTGGAGATTTGAAGATGACAAGCAGCTGCTGGCGGGCTTCTCAAATGTGCTTCTGAGTGAAAGGGCTATTCACACAGGGAAGCATAGAGAGGCCCTGTCACCAGGCTGGAACCAACCGGCGCAGACAGGGTATAATGCCTTTTGCTGAAGCAGGAGCCCTGCAACTAGGATAGAGCCAGATCTCAACTCCAGACCCCAGTAACTGTGTATATTCTCTGTATTTTGTATTTCTGTGTGTTTCCGAGGTCTTATCCAAATAAACCTTAATTTAATTTACTGCCTTTTTTTGCCTTGTGACTGATTCCTTAAATATAAATGTGTTAAAAGACTTGGTCTACTGTGACAAGCACAAGTCTTATATGCAGGTCACATGACAATCAACGGTCCAGACTCAGCGTTTCATAGACATGTGGACACAAGATGACATCAGGACGACATCCATTAAAGGAGGCATACGGAAGATTCTTGCATTTAGAGAGGCATTCTGAGGCAAAACGGGGTGAGTTGACTTCTGCACTGGCACACAGCAAAACTCCATGGGTTATTTTTCTTATGGTAACTCGTAATTTTGCCTTGGACATTCAGAGAAGTACCACAATTAACCTTATGAGTGAGTATTATGGGAATGGACCAGAAGAAGAGCTGAGAGTTCAAAATTGTTTGCCTGGTACCACGTTTGTGTCTCTCACTCTTTGGATTTTTTTCTCATAGTTTTTGCCCAGATAAGTACATTCTGTGCTGTCACTTGTGAACGTTGTATTTAGCTTTATTGCACTCACTGACATGACAAATGTTTACCTTGTTTTTTATACTATATAACTGGTCAGAGGAGGAGTTTAGCTGGGAAAATGCGCTAAAATGTTGTTTCCTACGGTGACTTGAAGGGTTTATTATTTCTTCAGCTACATCATGGCATGACCACTTTGCAGGTCATAACACTAACTGTGAAAAATGTGTTCAAGCACCTGGGAAAAAAATGTCTATTAAAACATTTCTCGCTCCATTATAGAGGTAAATGAGACTCTTCACAGTTACTGTTAGGACCTGCAAAGTGGTCATGCTGTGACGTGGCTGCAGGCTTATAATGCTTTGGCCAAAGAGTTTAACTTAATGACCCATACTTACTGTATGAGAAGACAAACAGATAAGTATTTAACTATATACTTTGTCATTTGGATGTTACATTGAGGCTTTTTGTTTTTTTTGTTATATACAGTACAGTACATGTTGTTACCTTAAATTAAATAAAATTGTTACCTTAAATGAAATTAGCAAAGATGGTGCCAATTGTGAAAAACATGTGTATACCAATATGGCATGAGTGCAACTCAATAATTTAGTTGGAACACAGTGTAGAAAATATGCATTTATTTAAATTGTATACATGACAGTTATGTCATATTTAGAATTTATCCCTATGGGTTACTTTTAATGTATGTAACTTGTTTCCTGCAGTGACAGTATCCTTAACATCTCAATTTAATCCATTATACTAAAAAGTATATTATAACCTGACAGATTAAGCCAAATGTAGTAGTCATTTATATAATGGAGGTGTTCACTCTTAGGGAAGAGGAGATAATCCTTAAGATTGACACTTGTATTTACATTCTAAGGTAATATACGAATGGGAAGATATAATTAGGTATAATGATAAGGCAAAATGTACATATATGATTATTAAGCGCTCCCACAAAATAATGACAGTAATGGGCATATGATCCTGCTTCTCATTCAGTTTCTCTCACTTGACTCTGCTGCTGTGTCAGCAGTCACATCAAATGCCTTGTCGTATGTACATGTATAATCGTCTTCATGATGTTGTCATTCACTGATTTTGTGTCACGCCTGTATGCCCGCAGACCTGGCAAGACCCCAGTACTGAGGTGGGAACGGTATTACAACACACACCCACAGCAGTGGGAGGAAGCCCGGAGTGTGGTATAGCGATGCTGGGCCTGTAGAGACAGTGGTTAACGATACTTGCAACGTCTGTAGGTTTAAGCGTAAGAATGTGCCAATGTCCAGGGGTCCAGAGAGTAGAGTCGTCGGGGTACAAATCCAGGTCCAAGGATTCCAGAGGTCAGCAAGGGAGAGTTCGTAGCAAGGTTCAAGGGGTACAGAGAGCAGGGTAGTCCAGGACAAGCAGGGGTCAAAGCCAGGGAAATCCAAAGTAAACACAGGAGCAGGATACAGCAGGGACACAGAGGGAGCACAGCATAGGTCAGCACACACAGTGAAACAGGAACTATGCAGAGCGATGATAGAGAGGACAGACAGGGATTATAAAGGGAGACACACCAATAGGAGAGAGGGGAGGAGCAGAGAGAGAAGTGGGAGACAACAGGGATAGGTCAGGGAGAGAAGAGGAGGAGGCAGAAGGGGCAGTCAGGGGAATGGCCTGTAAGGACTGGAAGGAGAGTCAGGAACGTGGCAGGTCTGATAAGAGGAGCGTGTGCGTGCACCCTCTGTAAGCTGAAGGTGCGCGCACACAGGCTGCGACGGAGATGGCACGCAGGCACTTGGAGGAGGAACCAGAAGGGCGACAGGACCCAGACGAGGAGCGTGTGCGTGCGCCCTCCGCAAGCTGAGGGAGCGCGCGCACAGGCCGCGTCACCAGGCACGCGGAGCACCGTGCCGCGGGTACCCCGATGGAGGAAGGCAGAGGAGTGGACGGAGCCGCCAGGGAAGGTGAGGCACTGGCCGCGGGCATAGCGGGTGTCTGGGAGTGGGGAGCATCACTGCAGGGTCTCGGGGACCGCTTGGGTGCGCGAGACCTGCGGGGCATGCGCTGAGGCAGTGATGTAGAGAGAGAGGTAGACGGAACGGGACAGGAGTGGAAAAGGGTAGAGGGATTGGAAGGAGATGGGACAGAGGGAGAGAAAGAAGGGGAAGGAATCCCCTGAACCGTCACAGTATCCCTCCCTTGTGGATCGATCTCTGAGCGATCCAGCCAAGGCTTGAGCGGGAACTTTTGGTGGAATTGAAGGAGTAGTCTCGGGGCATGGATGTGACGTGCTGGTACCCACGAACGTTCTTCCGGACCATAGCCCTTCCAGTGGACCAGGAACTGGAGTTTGTTTTTGGACCAGCGGGAATCGATGAGTGATTGGACTTCATACTCCTGTTGTCCTAGGGTGGAGACCGGATTGGGTTTCCGAGATGGAACAGGAAAATGAGGACTAGGTATAAAGGTTTTAAGAAGGGAATCGTGGAACAAGGAAAGGAATCTTCATAGTGGGAGGCAGGTCGAGACGGTAAGCCACAGGATTAATTTTCTCCAATATTTTGAATGGACCTAGGAATCTAGGAGACAGTTTGGGTGATGGTGTTTTAAGCCTTATTTTTTTTGAGGATAACCACACCCGGTCGCCAGGTTTGAAAGAAGGCCCAGGTTGACGATGACGATCTGCCTTGGTCTTTTGTTTGGCAACCGCAGATTGTAAAGTCTTGAGGATCCTTTTCCAAGATTCTTGTAGATTGGCAACATGAGAGTCGGCTGCAGGAACACCCGATGGAGAAGGCGAGAGAGGAAGGCTACTGGGGTGGAAACCGAAGTTAATAAAAAAGGTAGACTCCTGAGTAGACTCGTTTTTAAAGAAATTTATAGCAAATTCGGCCCATGGCAATAGGTCCACCCAGTTATCTTGTGAGTCCGATATGAAGCATCTTAGATATTGTTCAAGAGTTTGATTCATCCTTTCTGTTTGATCATTGGTTTGCGGATGGTATCCAGAGGAAAACAAAAGAGGGATACCGAGTCTTTCGGAAAATGCCTGCCAGAATTTCGAGATGAACTGTGATCCACGGTCATAGACAATAGAAATAGGAACGCCATGTAACCTGAAAATTTCTTTGGAGAAGACATCAGCCAAAGTCACAGAGTTAGGGAGACCCTGGAGGGGGATTAAGTGTGCTTGTTTAGAGAACATGTCTACTACGACCAGAATGGTATTCATCCCTTTGGAAATGGGCAGTTCAACAATGAAATCCATCGAAATATGTTTCCAGGGTTGTTCCGGAATTGGGAGAGGCAAGAGAAGTCCAGAAGGTTTGTGATGGAGTGTCTTACTCTGGGCACATACAGGACAGGCGGTGGTAAAGTCGAGAATGTCTTGGTTCATCTTGGGCCACCAAAAAGTCAGTTTAATGAGATCTGCCGTCCTTTTGAAGCCTGGATGACCAACTGCTCTAGAAGAATGACCCCAAAGTGAAACTTTATGGCAAAAGCGTGGAGCTGCGTATAGGCATCCTTCTGGTACCATGAACCTGCTGGGAATGTGAGCTTGAGCTTTGTTGATTTCGTCCAACACATTGAAGTTGTTAGCCGGAAATTATAAATTTGGCAGGAAGACTAGGCTCCGTGGTTTCCTTAGCTTCGGTTTAGGTGGCGAACTGACGAGAGAGAGCGTCCGCTTTGACATTTTTGGTACCAGGAATATATGAGATGGTGTAGTTAAAGCGGGAAAAGAAGAGTGACCAGCGAGCTTGGCGGGATCCAAGACGACGAGCCCCCTCAATATATAACACATTTTTGTGGTCAGTGAGAATAGCAACTGGTTCTTTGGAACCCTCCAAAAGGTGTCTCCATTCTTGAAGAGCCAGTTTGATGGGCAAAAGTTCACGATTACCAACATCATAATTCCTTTCGGAAGATGAAAATTTCCGTAAAAAAAACCACAGGGGTGAAGTTTCTCTTGGGGAGAAGTCCTCAGGGAAAGGACTGTGCCGCTCCTATGTCCGAGGCGTCAATCTCCAAAGTGAAGGGGAGGGAGGTATCCAGATGACGAAGGATGGGTGCAGAAACGAAAGCCTTCTTGAGAACCTCAAAAGCAAGAATAGCCTCTGGAGACCAGGATGAGATATCGGCGCCCTTCTTGGTCAATGCGGTGATGGGAAGAGCAATAGAAGAATTTTTTTTGATGAATTTTCTGTAATAGTTGGCAAAGCCGAGAAAACGCTGCACAGCCTTGAGTGAATTAGGCAGCGGCCAATCGAGAACAGCTTTCAGTTTCTCTGTATCCATGGAGAAGCCTTGGCTGGAGATGATATAGCCTAATAAGTCAGTATGGGCCTGGTGGAACAAACACTTCTCCATCTTGGCATAAAGGCGATTAGAGCGGAGTCTGGAAAGAACAAGTTTGGTATGTTGAATGTGTTCCTCCAGATTTTTAGAAAAAATAAGAATGTCGTCTAGGTAGACTATGACAAATGTTCCCAATACATCGCGGAAGATGTCGTTCATGAACTCTTGAAAAACGGCAGGAGCATTACATAACCCAAAGGGCATAACAAGATATTCATAATGTCCTGAACGTGTGTTAAATGCTGTTTTCCACTCGTCCCCCTCCCTTATGCGAATGAGATTATAGGCACCTCTTAATTCGAGCTTTGAGAAGATAGAGGCCCCCTGGAGACGATCGAACAGTTCTGAGATAAGCGGAAGAGGATACCGGTTCTTCACCGTGATCTTATTGAGTCCGCGGAAGTCAATGCACGGCCTAAGTGATCCATCCTTCTTCTTCACAAAGAAGAAGCCAGCCCCGGCAGGGGAGGTAGAGTTGCAGATGAATCCCTTCTCCAAATTTTCCTGAATGTAGGACGTCATGGCCTTGGTCTCCGGGACGGAAAGTGGATATGATTTAGACTTCGGCAGGATGGTCCCAGTAATGAGATCAATAGGATAATGGTACGGCCGATGGGGAATAAGAATCTCCGCTTGTACCTTGTTGAACACATCCAGGTACTCATGATACACGGTAGGCAGGGTCAATAGATTGGAAGAGACGGAATCCAGGCTGGCAAGCACCGCAATAGGAGACTCCTCAGGAACGGCATCTGCGGACGAGGGCCACTGGAGAGGCAGAATACCGAACCAGTCAATGCGCGGATTGTGAAGTTGAAGCCAAGGCAATCCTAAAATAATTTGCACTGTGGGAGATTGAAAAATATCGAAGATGATTACCTCCTTATGACCATCAGCCAAGGTCAATGTAAGAGGAATAGACTCCCAAATGATAAGTGCCGGCTGGAGTGGTCGGCCGTCGATGGCCTCGAGGCCAATGGGGGTCTTCCTTCTGACCATGGGGATTTGATTCTCCGACGCGAACTTCTGGTCCAGGAAATTACCACCCGATCCCGAATCGACGAAAGCTTCAACCTTCAGAAAAAGTTTCGGACCCTCCAACGTGGTAGGAAGCAGAAACTTCTTTGGGAGAGCTTCGGGAGGAGAGGGGCAAGGAGAGACAGTACCCAGTAGAAGCCCCTCTACCTTTATTGAGTGTGCCCGTTTCCCGGCTTCAGGGGACAATTCTGGAGACGATGTTCCGGAGAAGCACAGTAGAAGCAAAGTCTATTCAGGCGACGCCGCGCTCTCTCCGTTGCCCAAAGTTGCTGACTGCCGACCTGCATTGGTTCTGGTGACTCCAGTGCCAGGAGAAGTGTTGTAGGCGACCTGTGTGAAACAACAGAAGAAGGAGAGCGAGAACAGTGCCTTTTGTGCCGTCGCTCCTGAGTACGCTGATCCATGCGTACGCTCAGGGTGATCAACTCCTCCAGGGAAGAAGGCCGGGCATTAGTAGCTAGGTCGTCTTTCAATGAATCTAAGAGTCCGTGCCAGTACGCGGCGGTGAGTGCCTCATCAATCCATTGGACTTCAGTGGCCAGCGTACGGAACTCGATGGCGTATTTGGCAGCCGATCTCTGAGCCTGTGAAATGTGAAAAAGAGAGAAGGCGGCTGTCTCGCGCCGTGCAGGAGTATCAAATACAAGTTGAAATTCGCGTCTGAAGAGAGAGTTATCTTGCGTTACTTCGCTTTTGCGCTCCCATAGGGGGAGGCCCAGGCGAGAGCGTCTCCGGTGAGCAAGGCGTATACATATGCTACTTTAGCACGACCAGTGGGAAACAGGGAGGGGGACATCTCAAACTGCCCCTCACATTGGTTTAAGAAACCACGGCAGGCAAGGGGGCCCGCATCGTAGCGATTCGGAGAGGGAATCCGAGGCCCAGGGTTGGCGTAGTTTGTAGCCACCGGTGGCGTAGGAGCCATGGGACTCTCCTGAAGGGAGAACTTGGCCAATTGCTGGGAGACCGTAGACAGCTGGTTACTGACAAACTGTAAGGCCTCTATGGAAATACTTGTACCCACCTCAGGGGGGTCTGCGTTTGTTGGGCTCTGCATAATGTCACGCCTGTATGCCTGCAGACCTGGCAAGACCCCAGTATTGAGGTGGGAACGGTATTACACCACACACCCACAGCAGTGGGAGCAAGCCCAGAGTGTGGTATAGCATTGCTGGGCCTGTAGAGAGAGTGGTTAACGATACTTGCAACGTCTGTAGGTTTAAGCGTAAGAATGTGCCAATGTCCAGGGGTCCAGAGAGTAGAGTCGTCAGGGTACAAAGCTAGGTCCAAGGATTCCAGAGGTCAGCAAGGGAGAGTTCGTAGCAAGGTTCAAGGGGTACAGAGAGCAGGGTAGTCCAGGACAAGCAGGGGTCAAAGCCAGGGAAATCCAAAGTAAACACAGGAGTAGGATACAGCAGGGACACAGAGGGAGCACAGCATAGGTCAGCACACACAGGGAAGCAGGAACTATGCAGAGCGACGATAGAGAGGACAGACAGGGATTATAAAGGGAGACACACCAATAGGAGAGAGGGGAGGAGCAGAGAGAGAAGTTGGGGACAACAGGGATAGGTCAGGGAGAGAAGAGGAGGAGACAGAAGGGGCAGTCAGGGGAATGGCCTGTAGGGACTGGGAGGAGGAGTCAGGTACGTGGCAGGCCTGATAAGAGGAGCGTGTGCGCGCACCCTCTGTAAGCTGAGGGTGCGCGCGCACAGGCTGCAACAGGGAGATGGCACGCAGGCACCGGGAGGAGGAACCAGAAGGGCGACAGGACCCAGACGAGGAGCGTGTGCGCGCGCCCTCCGCAAGCTGAGGGAGTGCGCGCACAGGCCGCGTCACCAGGCGCGCGGAGAGCCGCGCCGCGGGTACCCCGATGGAGGAAGGCAGAGGTGCGGACGAAGCCGCCAGGGAAGGTGAGGCACTGGCCGCGGGCATAGCGGGTGTCTGGGAGCGGGGATCGTCACTGCAGGGGCTCGGGGACCGCGTGGGCACGCAAGACCTGCGGGGCATGCGCTGAGGCAGTGATGTAGAGAGAGAGAGAGGTGGACGGAACGGGACAGGAGTGGGAAAGGGTAGAGGGATTGGAAGGAGATGGGACAGAGGGAGAGAAAGAAGGGGAAGGAATCCCCTGAACCGTCACATTTTGCTGCTCATAGAGCCACTCTAGCATTTGCAGGTATTAGTTACACTCAATGGGTAACTATGTTTTCAGCTCTTGACATGAGCGGTCACCCCCTTCTACAATAGCCCTTCCCTTTCCTCCTTTGCCTTTCATCTTCCATCAACACTTGCACTCTAGATACAGTTTATCCCCCTCCACTGTGCTGCGGTCTGCTTTTCCTTAGGCATCATTTCTTTCATTTAAATCTTTCATCTTAAAGCAAGGGTCTACAAAGAAGCAAGAAGATATGCCTCTTATGTTTTCATTGATCCTACACAGGGATCATTTCACATCCAGTTTAGCATGGCATCCAGCAGCCTTACCAATTCAGCATTATCATTATTCTCACACTCGCTGCATGAAAACAAGGGTAAATCTAGTAGTAATAGAAGTAGGATAACAAGGTTGTTGCCAGCATTGTCCCAGCTGACCAGGACTGTAACCTCCTCATTTGGTCTCAGTAGTCCACACAGCTCCCCTGTCAGATGTCACTGTTTTTCTCACAACCCAAGGGGAGCATGTAGGAAAAAAACAACAAGAAACAGCAATCTAAGTGCAGATGGAAAACTTTGTGTGAGTCAATTCACAGGATATCTTGGCTCGTAAGTGCAGCCTACTCACAGGATGGAAATGGTATATGGGCAACAACTGGTAACTTGAATATGTGCAATCTCCTATATCCAGGCTTTGATACACTCCAACTCAGGTAATCAATGCAATGGTAAAATGTGTATTGAGCGCGCTGTCCCGCCAAAAGACTCCCCCCTCGGCTGTCAGGTTCCACCCTGCTGCTCCTAATCTCCTGTGCAAACTCAGCAAACAAAAAACTAAAAAATAGGAGCGCATGAAATTAAACCAAGAAAGACCCAAAATTAATACATATGCTTTATATCATAGAAAGAAAATTCATCATATAAAAACCCTGATGAAGTGTCATGTGACACGAAACACGTTGGTGACGTCATCACGCAGTGACGCACGGCCGTGACGACGGTCTGTTTGTGTTGTTGCAGAGCTCAGCTATACCACGAGGAGAATTAGAGTGCCTAAGGTCTGTGTTTTTTCATCTAGCATTCCCAGCACATTCTCCCTTCCTGTTACAACTAGGACATTTGTGATTTTGGGTTTTTAACCCCTTTACTCCACGTTGCTTGGGCTCTATATGTACTAACTATTAGTGTCATTTTAGACAGTTTTTGATTTACTATGTTTTTGTATACAGTATGTGTGTGTGTAACTCATGTCCCCTGTGTCCCCTCCCCCCCCGGTCGCAGACTGGACCTCTAGGGTGTAGTGAGGGCTGGTTACATGCATGTGAGTGGTGCGTACTTGTGAGGAACAGGAGGGCCTGAGTCTCCCGCGGTGGTATTGGGGATAACAGGGACAGGCTTCTGGGGTATATGCCTCCATCTTCTTAGCAACGGTGGTGCAACGCCTCCATCTCTGGCGAGCCTTAATGAATAAGGTGAAACCCTCCCAGAGAAGCCCTGGTCCCAGGGCGAGAGATTTCAATCTCACACAGTCTTTGTATAAAATCAGTACTGGTCTTTATTGTCCAACAGCAGATCAGTAGCACACAGCAACCGCACACAGCCTCAGCACACAGCAACAGCAGCAGGGTACAGGCTTTTCCTCCTTCTCCTCCCCTCCAGAAGTACACTCTCAGGTTGGGCTGTCTGGAGCTCCAGTACTCCACACCTTCCACCCCAAGGTATAGACCCTCAGGTGGAGGCTGACTCTCCCCTCACCCTCTACAGGTGAGGGGCATTGGTCCACTGCACTATTGTGTTATCAGCTCTACTCAAGGTGGCTGAGTCTCTCCTCTCCTCTCATTTGCATTCTCCAAGCTCTCACTCTGCTTCAGCACTCTCTGCTCCCAGGACAGAACTCTCAGGTCTCAACCCAGGACAGACCAGAACTTTACTAACTGTCACTTACAGGTACAGGCAGGACTAAGTTTAGCCAGCCCCACCCCTCATGATGTCAGCAGACCCTCCCCTGTGTCTCATGCCTGCACACAGAGTCAGGGGCCTACCTCCACCAATCACGGCAGGGCTTGAAGCGGGGGAAACCCATGATAACAAATGGCGGCCTGCCCTTAGCAGGACTTACACCAGTAGGAGAAAGATATATAGCCCCCATTTCTTACCGGGGCTACACTCTCCCTCAGGTGGAATCCAATGGTCCCTACTTGGACCTAACTTTAGCAGCTCCATCCTGCAGGTGAACAAATCTGGGAAACAAAACACAGTTCATATGATTAGTGTATACAAACTCAGACCTTCCACGCAGATGGTGTAATTAATGACAATGGTACCTCCCAACGTGGAGAACCTAATTAAATAATAGTGCCGCGGGTCGGGCTTTCTAACTTCCCACCCATTATGGTCTGTTACAGTGACATAGTACGGCGGTACCGACCCAGCCTCTGGCAGGTAAACCACACTGTGCATGTATATGCACCTCCCCACACTCCAGGCCCGGACTACCTCACTGATTTTATCCTCGTTCTGGTAGCCTGCTTTACCGAACTTTGTTCGTAAATACTCTTGCACAGCCTCTCTGAGCCAGCTATCCCGGTGCTCTTCTATCTCTCTCATGATGGGTTCAGGCACATAAGGGAACTCGTACCTGTGTGACTGTCTATACCTGGCCACTATGGCCCTGTCTGCCCGACTCAACTTGGAAAGCTTCTTATGACCCGCCCTGCTTGGCAGTACCCAAAACTCTGGTTCTACTGGCGCAATGTCATCGTACAAAATTCTCGGCCCCCCTAGGATGAATGATCATCTGCTCTATCTCCTGGTATCTGTGCTCTAACTCATCCGCCAACTCCTGGGGAGTAAAGGCACCTACCGCCCACCAATGGTCGACTATGTTGTTCCTGATCAACAGGAACCTGGTACGGTCCATACCCTTGTGGTACCCAGTGAACAGGGGTGCCCACCACTTGTCATGGTGCTCGTACTCGGACACTGCACTTGAGGTACCTGTCTCTGACTCAGCTTGGGATGATACACCGGATGTGACCGCCTCTGTAGAGCGTGAGCAGCTGCGTCTACCTTTTGCATTAATATAGATGGTAGGATTCATTTTGGGGACCACTTTGCTTACAGGCCCTGCCTCCGCAGTAGTGTGGGACCCTCGGGCCCTCCCTCTAAACACAGGAGAAAATGACATTGGATTAGGCACACGTATCACATTGGCATATGGTACTTCCCCATCAGACCCCTCGTCACTTAATTCCCAATCCCTCAAATCTTTGGAGTACTTGGGGGTCTTACTTAACTTATGCCCGCTAGGTCCCGATGTCATGACTCGTGACGGGGCAGTGGCCGGGGTAATGGCGCTAGGGGTTTGGGCTGGGGCAACAGCAATGTCCGAATCAATGTCCAGCAAGCGGGTAATGCCGCGACCACTGGGCACTTTCTTGCTTGCCCTCTCCGTCGGGCTTCGTGTTCCTCGGGAAGGGCCTTGGCTTCTCAGGGTGGCCATTGCAGCTGCCATTGCTGCTCTCCACGGGGAGAACAATGCTCCCGGGCTTCTTTTCCAGTCAGACCCGGAAGTGACGTCATCATGGCCGCCCGCGGAATCCCCAGCCACTCCGTGGTCACACACCGGAAGTGCATCGAGGACCGGAAGGGGCGGTGGTGGATCATCTGGTCCGCGGATGGGTAAGTAGGCTGCAAGCCTTTTTCTCTCGCCCTCTGCAGGATCCTTCTTCGCCTGGCGGGAGTAAGGGGGTGGTGGAGTCTCCTTACCACTCCGCTGCCGACTGATGCTCTCTGGTTCCTCCGGAGCCGTCTCGGATCCCGTCTCCGCCGCACTGGGAGTCACCACGGCCGTGGGACTTTTACGGGCCTCAGGCCACACCAGCTCTCGCTGTTGGTGGGTGTCTGAACTCGTCTGCTCACTCTCTCCGGTAAGTGGACCGCCATCTTTATTACAGCTGGGGTGGTTCGCCGGTAGGCGCATCGCCACCAATGAAACGCCATCTTCTTCCTCCGAAGACGACTTGGTCGGATCCTCCGCTAGGGAGTCACCTGGGTCTTTTGCGGCCCGCCAGTGGGTAGTGGTACGAAACGGGCTCGCTCCGGTACCTTCTCCGCCGGAGTTTCTCTCGGCTCGATAGTCAGCTGGGCCTTGGTTCCCACCTCAGTAGTGGTGCAGGGAACTAGGGCAGCATTGTCTGTTGTCTCCGCCACCTCCGTTAGAGTTCCCAGAGAGGCACCCCGAGTGGTCTTTAGCATAGGCCATGGTTCGTTAGGCCATAGGTAGTACGTGCCACATTGAGGGCATCGTGCTTTGGTGCTTGCGGCCGGTCCGGGTGTCCTGCAGTGTATGCACAGGCACCGGAGATACTCTCGGCCATCGATCTCCACACCAGGTAGCCTCCTGGGAGCTGGAAAATCTTAGTGCTTAGTTCTGACATAGTTAGCTCAGGGGTGGAACAGTTCAATGTTTCAGCTCCTTGCTCTTCGAATGCCAGATGGAAGTGAAGTTCCTCGCTCTCACTTCCTGTCCCTCCCTTTGCTGGGGAGGATGCTCCTGATTGGCTCTCCTTGTGCCCCCTCCCTCTGGTGGAAACAAGAGGAGGGGCACTCCTTCTCTCAGTGTGACGTGGTTTTGTCTGTCGGCCAGTCACAGCACAGGTGGGTGGGCTTTCGGTTTCGCGCCGCTTCGCTCCTTTTGCAGGGGATCTAGGTTTGGCGCCAAACCCCTGCACATCTCCCGCCACATTTCCCTAACAGTCTCTTTGCACGCTTCACGTGCGCGATCCAGGATTGGCGGGAGTCGCCATTTTAGTTCGGCTGCTAACTGCTTGGCCGTGGATGGCGCTGCTGTCGCCATTTTTAACTCTTTCTTGCTCCGCGGAGCACATGTAGTGACGGCCGCCATCTTTGATGAGCCCTCCAAATGTATATGTGCACTATTCTCAGTGTCTAGTGTATAGCTCGTTCCTAGACACTGACTGCTCTCACACTGCTCACTGAACTCTCTCTTCATGCTTTCTCAGGCTAGGCAGAACTCTTTCTCTGTGCACCGCACTCGCTGATGGTTCCTGCAAGTACTCTGTGGTGTGTTTTATGTGGGTGCTGGCTAGTGTACCGGGCATCTCCCAAAGTACGGGCGTCTCCTACTTTTGGCCACTCATAGTGCGGGCCCTGGGCCATGGTCCCTGGACAAGTTAACGGGCTAACCCCCCCAGTTGCCTCACACTATCTGCCTCAAGGGACTAGGGCAGCTATAGCTCCACACTCATCTTATATCAGCCTCTTAGGGCACCCAGGGCGTATTGTGCGGGAATCCACGCTCCCCTGACTTCCCCTGGTGGGTGAAACACATAGAGTACCGCCCAAAGGAAGAGAGGATTGGTGCCGAGTGACTTCCCATCACAGAAGCCTTACCGGAAGGGATGTGATGCTCTGGAGACCGCAACGGAGTTGAGTTACTAGCGCTGCAGTGAGCGACCAGGCAGCAGTCAGCTGTATACGGGAGAGCTGACAGAACACAGATCGGAGGTGGCGGGGTGAGCCACGGCAGTATCCAATCTATACTTCATTCACTATTAAGTGATATATGCTGTTTTAATAATATTTTATTGTAAGTGCGTGTTTTTAGAATCTACATAAAAGATTAACCTTTATATCATTGATCTGCACTATGGATATATTCTTTTGTCTTTGCATTTCACCATCGCATTGATTACCTGAGTTGGAGTGTATCAATGCCTGGATATAGGAGATTGCACATATTCCAGTTACCAGTTGTTGCCCATATACCATTTCCATCCTGTGAGTAGGCTGCACTTACGAGCCAAGATATCCTGTGAATTAACTCACACAAAGTTTTCCATTTGCACTAAAGATTGCTGTTTCTTGTTGTTTTTTCTACATGCTCCCCCAGGGTTGTGAGAAAACGTATCTACCTTCTGGGGACCAGTGAAGGCAGTCCCTGCCAGAGGGTTTGAGCAGGAAGTTGCAACATTAAATTTATCACGCCAATTTGCACTATTTTAGTCACTTAAATTACATTCACGTATGATATTGTTTCGTTATTTTATCACTTTATAGTTAGTGATCACTTTCAGTGTTTAGCGCCTTGATTTGCACCATCTGTCACAGATGTCACTGGTTAACATAACCAGACATTAAAAAAGTCTTCTTTAAACTCAGCCGTGCTGAAAAAGCCATGTAATATGGCAGGCACAAGCTTATCCCTATAAGTTAAAATGGACAAAAAGTTAAGAGTAACACACTGAGTGCTCATTTGCATGTCATTACTCAGAATTACGGTCTGCTGTGGTAGCATTATATGCTAAGCATTAATGGGGAAAGACAGGGTTGCAGACCTGTCTGAGATATGTGAAAATGCTCACAAGTGCTATCACAATGCTCCAAAAATCTGCTGAATCTTCTCGTTTAGTTTAAAAATAAGAAGTTCAAATTATTAAATGATGATCTGCAGAGCAGACGTACTAAGGTTGATAAGTGAAAATCACACTGTCAACTGAAACAAAGCAAATAAAATCATTTTAATATTAGACTCTAGAGACAATAATGCATATGTATGGGAATGTATAAAAACATCACTCTATCAGAAGGAGACATAACCAATAAACAAATGCATCCTTAACAGATTGGGAAACTTCAGATACTGAGGAAGATATGAACTTCAGCCTAACACAATATTGGCATGATGGAGAACAGACCAATTTTTAAGACTTTCGAAGACCCACTCCAGCCTATCGGAAAGAAAGCAGACTATAAGGTAACAAAATAGGAAGGCTAAGAGACAGAGAGGTTTGAGGTACTGAAGATGAGGGAGCGCACCCCCCCACACTTACGAACACTAATAATGAGATGCCCATACAGTATTATGATACTCAGATCATTAACCTAACAAATTTTGTTCTGAACGATATAACATTAGTGTTCTCAGAACAGGATTTTTCTTCTCTTTCACGTCAAATTTCAACACCGAGTGGGTAAAAGACACCAAACTCTTTGCAAGTAAACTTGAACAACATTTATTTCATGGCAGGGAAAGACAACTGAAATTAATTAATCATGGGGTAGAAAACTTGGATTATGAAGATCTAGATGATTTAAGGGACATCATATCTCTAATTAAGGATGCAATCCAAGGAGAAATCCTGTTCACTAATTTGAACCCAAAGTCCAAATTTACTTATGTACCAGAGACCAGTGCCAATGTAGAGGTGTTTGTTCATCTTGTCACTAAGGATATTGAACAACTACCCAAAACTAGGAGTATTGAAAATGTGACCACTAACAAATGGAAAGCATTAAAAGAGCTAGAAAGTGAGGGTACTATGGTAATAAAACCATCCAATAAGGGTGGTAATTAAAAAAATTAGATGACTATATTTGTGAAAACAATATATTGCTATTAGATAAGTCTTGCTACAAACTATTAGAGAAAGACCCCTCTACACAATATGGTAAAGAGTTGATTTGCATATTAAATTAGGGATTGAACATACAGGTAATTTATATACTGGTAATATCACCAAGACTTTTAACCTTCTGTAGTTTACTCAAGTTCTATATCAACAAAAATAAACATTGTCAAGATTTCCTCTCGCAGTACTTCCCGTAGACCATTTAGGGGTGTACAGGAGTCAAGTTCAGAGGCAGGACCTGTAGGAACTACAATCTCCCATATGGCCAGCGGACATCTTATCTTAGGGTTTATAAACCTCACCCAGACTGCTACTTGTTGTTAACGTTTTGTTCACAGAGCAGCAGTCTGGCTATTCTTTGGACCCCTGCATTTTGTCTTTCCCTGGCTACAATTACGTTGTATCTAACTCTGTAGACCTTACATTTACTTTCTAGTTTTTATCTTGTTTTCCTTTGCATGTCTATTCCCTGCTTAGTCTTATCCACATTGATGCCATTGTTTTCGCATGCAGACTTTGCAGATAAAATTTGTTTTTGTCTTGTACTCTATTTACACTTCTTACCCTGTGGTCTGTTCTTTTCCCCTGGCTACCTTGACTTTCTGTAGCTACCACATGGTTGATCGTGCTGTCCACATGGAAACCGCCATAGGAATGCTCTTGGTCCCGTGTGCTCGCAAATTCCCACGACCAGACTAATGCCATCAGATTTAACACAGCGGTTAAGATCAGGGTTAGATTGTCCATGCTTCTGAATGGAACAAATACAAAAGAAACAGCGCAAAAGACCTCATAGTGTAGTATGAATAAAAAATTATATTAATATAACAGGTGAGTATTGCACGTACACAAAGGGGTATTGAAGAACTGCTCACCTATTTAACCAATTGTCCTTAAAAAGTAGGTGCAAGGGGTGGGTTACAATATAAACAGGATTTGAACAAAGAAGTTCAAGAGGTACCCCTATAACTGCACTCTAAACTGTATGTATGTGTTTCAGGAGTAGTAAGGTAAAATATCCCCTATACCAGAAACTAAAAAACGAAAGCGGCGCAAAAAATAAAAAAGTTTTATTACATATTTTAGTAATTTACACTCAAATAGATAAAATGGGTATGAACTGGACCCCTAAAAGGGAGCGAAAAGAGTCCTTATGGAGGTGCTTAAAGTACTATTATACCCTTATAATTGCAAGGTGCACCTCATAGGCTCCTGCACAAATAGGAACATATATTGCCTCTGAATCTGGGTGCTCGTGATAGCAAGTGTTCTGTGAAGAGTAGCTAAGTAATACTGATCACTGGTGATATTTGCTTGAACAGGTACTATGTAGAAAGTATACAAATAAAGGTAGTGATTACTCCTACTGATCTATACGCTCCTGGAACTGTGTCAATAACCTGGGTATAAACCCTTGTACGTGTGTGACTGGAGTGCTGCAGTCTGTGTGATTGGCTAGGAATGGGTAAGTGACTGTGTATTCCTTGGTTGGTAGATACCAGCACTATGTGCTACATGTAGTGTAAAACAAGGATATATATACTGTAGACGACACAATCGTATATGCAACAGAATAATCACAGACCCCAAGAGGGTAATGGCATGTCAGTCTCGCGATTCACACCTCTGCCAAGGTAGCACACAAAGCATAAAACTCCATAGACACAGATGGCTGCCGTTTCAGCCGCAAAAAAGCCCGTGGTTGGCGAATTGCCAAGACCCGCGAGGAGGAAAGGTATTATAAATCACAGCTACAGGGAGCTTAAACCCGGCTAGCCTATACCAGGAGAATAGAGGCATACAACCCGTTTCAGATGGCTGATAGTGTCCGTGCAGTCGCTCCTACAGTGACGTCGCCGTCATGACGTCAGCAAACACCCTGTGAAACCCATCTGAAACGGGTTGTATGCCTCTATTCTCCTGGTATAGGCTAGCCGGGTTTAAGCTCCCTCCAGGGATCCCTGAAGAAGTACTCTAATAGTACGAAACGCGTTGGATAAGAGGACGCTTCTCTAGCACTACCCACTGTGCATTTGTATCCTGTATACATCCTTTACTAATCTCCGTTCTCGCCCGCTGCCTCCCTGACCGGCTGAGATCGTGAAGACGATACCGGATGACGTCATTGATGCGCGCCGGAGTTAGACGTCACACGCCGAGAGACACCGAGTGAGAGCTTGTCTCGCTGGATTTACAGCCGTGCAGCAGGCGAATTACACCGGGCTGCTGAAACTGGATGCCGTGAGCCTGCCTCGCTGAAACAACAGCTGTGAAGTAGACGAACTCCACCGGACCGCTGAAGCTGGATGTCGGGTTAATACCACACACCACGACAGCCTAGATCCATTAAAGGAGAGGGGAAGGAGAGATAATCCACCTGATGATCGCCCATTCCACTCGTGGCTGATTGGTAACATGTCCATATACATGTACTGCCAGTAATTATTTTATCTGATGTACGTGCAATACTCACCTGTTATATTAATACAATTTTTTATTCATACTACACTATAAGGTCTTTTGCGCTGTTTCTTTTGTATTTGTTCTTCTAGTTGGTCTGTGGAGCCATTCCACGAATACAGCCGCACACCTTCACAAAGTAACAGGTTTATAAATATATATATTTAATCACTTAATCACTGTAAGATCACACCACCTTGTTCACAATTATTAGAGCACAGTTCACTCCTTGTTTGTTTCTGAATGGAACTCCTGCTATGTGAATCCTACCAGGTTGCATCAGTCTGGAAGAGACGCACACCTCTAACAGGCGATTGCGCTGCTTTAAATTGATTTTAATAACATTGCATTGAAGCATGGGATCTCCGGAGCTGATCAACATTAATTGCAGCCTCCGGGACCCCTGCTTCCCGAGTAACAGGCCCCGGTATGGGGAGCCAGTATTGCCTCCATTTTTAAATATCCCGTGTCACGGCCCATGTGACCGGGACATTTAAATATAGCAGGAGATAACAGGGATGCGGGTTATCCAATGATACTGTCAGGTAATGTACTGTACTGTAATTCATGCATCTACAGTATTTTCGTCTCTAAATAACATTCTTACAATTATTTAACATTTTAACATGTAAAAGAGACAGCACGAAGAAGATGTCAGTTGAAGAAGATTGTATTATGTAAAAAAAGTTTTATTTTAGACATTGTTTAATTGCTGTTTTCCTTCTTTTTTTGCAGCTTTGGAAGGCTGATGAGCAACACCGTGCAGAAAACACATCCAGCAATAATGTCAGGTAATGCTATGTAGTTAATACATCTATTTTTTTTGTCAATACCCATAATGTGCATGTGTTCAATACAGTTCTTACATACTGTACACCTCGCATGCGCAGAAATTCAATGACATGCATATGTGTTTCAACCAGGTTCCATAAAAATACACGCATACCACACAATGTAATTCATGCATCTATTTCTTCTTGATTGTTAATATATAACATTCTCATGTTACAGGTGAAATTGTACTAGAGCCAGTCCAAAGTAGATGCCGGTCAAAGGAGATTGCACATTTGGAAGAAGATCGAAAAAAAATTGTATTATTGTATTTTCTAAAAGCCTTTCTCTAAACTGTCATTTACTGTAATTAAATGAAAACATTTAATATTTAAAAAATACTTTGTAGTCATCTGGAGTTTTTAGGGGCATAAGTGGTGGGTTACATTTAAATAAATGGGATATTATATCATACAAAATGAACGGAACAAGGGACGGGTTACATTGCATTTAGATTGAAGACACGCTAGCACTAGCACCACCCACCTATCATTATTGCAGAGTACTGAAAGGCTCACATGTGCAGAAATTCAATGACAAGAATATGCGTGTCAACCAGGTTCCATATAAACTTGCATGCACAGAAATTCAGTGACACACATATGAGTTTCAAACAGGTTCCATAGAAACACGCATGCACATACAAATTTATTGGCAGTATGCATACCACACAATGTACCTATTTAATCTATAATGAATATATTCTCACATTTTAATCTGGTCTGTAACTGTTACATACACCTATAATGGATATTATCTTTAACTGTGCATGAAATGTCTTTTATATAATGTATACCCTGTTCACTTAAGTAACTATGTATTTGTAACCATATATTATTTGTCATCATAACTGTATCCCCAGGCCTTAATGTATTACTTCCTGGTAAAACATTTTATAAATAAATACATGTATCTATATTATGCATCTATTTCTTTTTGATTATTAATATATAACTTTCACATTTTACAGGTGAAAGTGTACAAGAGGCAACCCAAAGAAGATGCTGGTTAAACAAGATTGTAAATTTGAAAGAAGATCGACGGAAATTGTATTATTGTATTTTCACAAAGTCTTTGTTAATTATTTATAAATTAGATCATTTACTGTAATCTAATAAAAAAAAATCCTATTTTAAAAATACTTTGTCGTCATCTGGGGAATAAGTGGCGGGTTACATTTAAATAAATGGGATATCATATCATACAAAATGAATGGGAATAAGGGATAGATTACATTCCATTTTGATTGAAGACACACTAGTACACTATCGCCACCTATCATTACTGCAGAGTATTGCAACCAATGATAAACTCCATTTTCCAGTAGCGATGCACTTGCGAGTCAACTATGAGCAGCTGATAAAACATTGGGAGATCAGATATGCTCTGCGAGATCCTGCCGTAAGTTAATGAGGCTACATCTGTACTACAATTTTCATAGCAGAGGTTCCTTGTCTTTTCTCTAGGGTTCCATTCTCACTCATAATAGTCTTTTCCAGCTGCCACCACAGTCACTCACAATTGCTACAATGCCACTATCCCACGCCACTCATTTGCAATATATGTAGACTTCATTATATTTTAATAATTCCCTGATCACTGTCTATTGCATGTGTAATGTATCTGTGCACATCCCCTCACAAGCACATGGAGTGTGTGCCCTACTTATAGACTCTCAATTAAGCAATTTTTTTGAGTTTCATGAATGAACGAAAATGTAGCCAACTTAAAATGCACACTGCCATTTTATTAAAACTTTCAAGGTACAAATAGGCAAATGTCACACAGTGCGAACTCTGATGAAAAGTTTTCACATCTCTAATTGTAAACCCTTTGAGCACTTAAGGGGCCAAATAACATGACAGTCGAGCACTACTAAAGCTTTCCAGACAAACATAATTTTGCACAAAATATGTACATTTTGTGCACTCTCCCAGCAAATTGACTTTAAAGTTGGATTAGCAGTTGGTAGCCAAACCCCTGTCCTACATTATTGCATTCCTAATTAGACTTTTTCCGCATTGGAGATCTATACAATAGAGAAGTTTAATTACTGCAAAGTGGATGTAGCATAACATATGCAGAATTCTATCATCCTCTCATTTTGTAAACCAGATCAGATGCGCAGTGTAACCATGCAGCAGCCTTTAAATAATACCCTTTAATGGAAATTAAAATGCATGTCAGAGATGCGCTTCACATTTTATTTATAGCATAGCATTTTACCTAATTGACATTGTCAGACATTACTTGAAAATCTTATTATACCCATTTCAATATTTCTTTAATATTCAATATGTGCCTAGCAGGTATGGTTCATTTAAACCTCATCATTAATACAGTACTGTAAATTAAATGCATTCTGATACCCAGAGGACACAGAAACAGTGAATACAGAGTCAAGATACTTATAGAAAATGAGCATTACACTCATTATTGAATAAATATGCAAATCTGACAAATTCATTACTTGTAACATTGTTATAAACAATTTATATATTTTTTTATCTTTAGTTTCATAAACAAGATACTGTAGGTACAATTTGAAATTCAATTTTGTACAGTAGATGCTGCATACATTAAGTGTCATTATTAAGAAATGTTCTAGCATGTCCATATGTTGTAGTACAATGTATGACACAGTAAAGATGTATTAAGGGTACAAACATGATGGAAATGCAAACATACATAAAGAAGGAATTTATTTATGATAGTCATATTATTATGCTACTTTCACTGTGCACATTACTTTGGTACATTCCTCACTTCTTATATTAATGACAATTTTCGTGGTTATATGAACATAAAAATCCACTTCATATTTCAATAATATATGTCAATACTGCAGAGTCATTTGAAAAAGGGAAAGACACATATACTACCAGGGCTCTAGAGAAATATAAAAATGTCAAATAAAAAAATAACAACAAACTGTAGTGCAGTAACTGTCCCTAAAAACTAAAAATATAGCAGTAGAACAAAACCAATCCCTTAGTCCCAAAGGCAGGAGAAAACAATCCAAAGTAGTTTAGATATTATTAAGTTGATCCACAAAATATAAAATATGAAAAATAGAAAAAGAGGGGAGAAAGAAGAAAAAACAATTTGGTGTAGTATGAAAAAACCCCTGTTAAATTGCTAAAAAATAAAACATTATACATATTGTACTCAAATGAAGTGCCTAAAAGTAGGCACGTTGTAGTATTATTTCCAAGAGTTGGAAGCGGATATCTTCAATTCTGTTTGCCTTAAAAAAGGCAGAAGGAATAGGTTACCCAATAGGATATTGGATCCTTCCAAAAAGAACCATGGGGGTTCTTGATAAATGAAGAAGATGTGCATGTAAAGATAAATATACAGCACTATAACAATATGTTTTAAAAATATATATATGTAACAGGTGGACCCCCTTGTCTGACCCACCCAATCTCACATTGGCCCGTGTGGTCTAACCGGTCCCCATTACTTGATCGTGTATGGTGGTGCACCTGCAAGTAACAGGACTCCTGAGTCTCCCGCTAGATGATATTAGGGGATGTCATCAGGACAGGCAGCTGAGGTAGTGGGTGCGAGTCCTACCTATATCCAGTGCAGCGCCTCCACCTCATCAGGATCTGTGCTTCTGCAGGGAGATGGTCCTGGTGAGGAACTCCTTCTTGGTGGTGCCATCCACTGCTGAGTAACTTCACACTCACCCAGTGGAGTTATATGCGAGAAAGACATCTTTATTGATGGTATGGGCAAGCTGCCCCTCACAGATAACAGCTCAGCCGCTCATCTCTTTGCAGCATTCCATTAGGAAGGTCCCTTCTCCTCTAATAGAGCTGCTTTCCACCTATCCTCTCAGAGAGATTCCCCAGATTCTCTGTGTGCTGTAAGCTCCTCTCTTGAGCTGCTCTGTCTCTATCAGCTCCTCTAACTCTGCTGCGTATGCTCACTGACTCACAGCTAGCATGAGACACTGCAACACTGTTGCAAACCTTCATGTGCCTCTCACTGAACAGAGCCAGCACGACAACAGGAAACTGAACTCCTAACTTTAGGCAGTGCTGTGTCTTATATCACCCCCCAGAGAACAAACCTGCTCTGTATCACTAAGTGTGGACACAATGCATGTTGTCACTTCCTTTGGGATATATGACACCTCACCAGGGTTTGAGGGCAAACCTCATGATTGTTGCTGGCAATCCTGCATACTTACCAGGTTTACTGCCAGCATGAGAAAGAGATATGTACACCAATCTTAGATATGGCTACATATATTAAAGACACCGATAGAAATATACACTCACAAACATCAGTAGAAACAGAAGCTCCTCATGAGATTGTCAGGAACCGGCGTTCTCCTCGCTCCCCACACAGAGCACTCCCTCCCCGCAGGGAGCCCCTGGACACACAAAACAATCCTGCCTTACCGGCCTCCACAGCTCCTCGCCTCTGCCGCCGTCGCGGGATCACTCCCCTCGGCGATTCCTCTGCTCAGCGCCGGGCACGCCCACGCCCTCTTGCACACACACCTGCACCATCCACTGTCTCGGTTCACACGCGTACACAAGTTACGGAGCACGCTCAGTCTGCACACTCTTATTCCCGTCCCCCGGACCTCAGGCTCCGCCCCCGCACACTGCACGGGCATACTCAGGTTACTAACAAGACTCACCTGGTCTGTTATGCCTGCACCAATCTGCAGTGTCTCCCTGTAGCTCTTTCTGTCCCGCCTCCGTTCCTAATTGGACCTTCCTGCTTTATCTAGCTCCTCTCTGCTCTCAGTCTTTGCTCGACATAGTCTCTGTATGGAAGTACTTCTGGATTCTCTCAGTGTTTTCACAGGTTCTGACGCGGCTTGTACGACTACCCCCTCTGGCTCTCGATCTCGGCACTCCTTGGACAACGCTCACTCTGGTAACCCCTTGAACACGGCTTGGACTACGACCTATCTCCACTCTCCACTCCCTGACTTCGGCAAGGCATCATTCACTCTCTCTCTACAACCGGTACCAGCAAGTATTGTTTACCTTACTACACCTGGCCTGGCAACGCTTCATTCCACACTGCGGACACGCTCCCTTTGCTGCGGGTGCGTGTATTACCACTTCCCCCTTCAGCTCAGGGGACGGGTCTGGTCTGCGGGCAGCACCGGCGTAACAGAGATATAGGGAGTATAGATCCCCTGCTCAGATGCCAGGTACTCCTGGCATTTTCCCTGCGTATATTGTCACGTCCGGTAATCTTCGATGTTAATACCAGTGGTCTATAGTCTCTCCTCTAAGCTCCTGTCTCTGATCTGGGTTCCAATCACACCAGAGTTATTACGTTTAAAAACAAATTATGGTGCATTCATTCTTCAAGATTTCATATAGACACAAAGGGGTTTATTTACTAAAGTCTCCCTGTTGCAAAACTGGCGAAGAACTGGTGCAAAAAATTGTACAAGATTTATCAAAGCAAAAATTTCCATTGTATCAAGTCAGTTTATTTGTTGATAAATATGTTACAGTGGGGTTTTTTTTTTGCAGTTTTGCTGCGGGGAGACTTTACTCAATAGATCAACAGAATGCTTAACCTTACAAACTTCAATTATCAAAAAGAAAGCGGTTTGTGACGGAATCAGTGATGGGTTTACAGTACATTTAGACAAACACATGTCTTATAGTGTTTGTTCTGCGTTGGGATAGGAAACCCTGATCTACAGTAACATCAATGAAAAGCAAGAGGTCAACACACGAGGACTCCAAAGGGTTAACTAGTACAAGTACTTTTGTCATATTTATAATAAAGGAGTGCCATTATATATAGTTTTAAGAAAAAGTAATTTATGTTAAAAAAAACACTCTCTCCCTTTCTAAATATTGTGTAAACTTTTTAAGATAGCATCTGAAGAAGTCTCATTTACAGTGGCGGCCGCCTTTACCCTAGTGTGGCCGTAGCGAGGCAACTCTGATAACCGCGGGCAGATGCAGTATGTTTTTTTTTCCGGAGTATATGCGGCGTTTTAGCGCTTGTTATATTAGCATTTTATTAGTGCTGTCTGCAATACTGCAATACTGTCTAAAAACTCAGGGGGGCGTTCGCGAGCTGTTGTCTTCGAATTCTAATACCTTAGCAGTTCAACCTACGTCAGTACACAGTCTGCGTGTGCGCACGCAGTAATTGTAAATTTGCATATTTATACATGCATGTGCAGTGCTGTATGTCTCATTTGAAAATTGTTGAAACGCTTAGGCGTGTACTGTAACAGTATCACATTTCGGCATATACAGCGCTCTCCCCTCGCTCGCCCCCGCACACACACAGGCTAATTTACTGCACTGCAGTATTTCAACTTCTTATCTTATCTACAGTACACCTCTACCACACCATTCCTTTGAATGTGTGTCTTTCTGGTTTCAATCACATTCCTGCTTGATAGCTGATGATTACTGCGCATGCGTCTGTAACTTCACCACTGCTTGCTTGCGAAGTTCAAGAGTGAGTGACCAAAATTTTTTTATTTTTTTTCCTCGTCATTTTTTATTTTCTCCACAAGCCTGCCTAAACCATCTTGATATTACGATATTCAAACTGTGCTGTGCGTTTGACTGCACATTGTTGATTTGTGTGCTTTTTATGTATTTGGGGGTGTGGGTATCAAATTATTATGATGTCCTGCCTTTTGAAAATATGCCATTTCTTTGAACTACAGTACAGCTAATCCTTCATGCAGCTGTACCCTGTACCCCCCTCCCCCACGCACACACACAAGGCTCGCTCAAGGATTTGAACCTCTTATCGACAGACAACTCTCCAGAACCATTCCGTTTCTAAAGCTTGTCATTGTGTTTTTAATTGTCCATCCCTAGCCGAGCATCACCTCTCTGCGCCTGCGTGCCTAATTTTCCTATTGTTGGCTTTGAGTCACCTCTCTGTAATCCTCTTTGGGATGGGAGATAACTGATGATTACTGCGCATGACCCACCCATCCACCCCCCCAACCCTTTGAGGCTTTGTTTACGGTAACGCATGCGATAATCCCTTCTCGAATTTGATATGTAAATCTGATTTGCACAGCACTGTGAAATTGAGAGTTAAAAAAAACATAATCTGATTCATGTTTTTGATGCAGTAAATTACCACTTTTTGTCACTTTTGTCATTCTTTCTGTTTCTTTGGTGTAGGGGGGCGGGGGGTCAATGATTATGATTATCATGAATGTAAAGAAATATTTTTTTATTTTATCAGGAAAAAAAATACAAATATACAAATAATCATGAATAATACAAAATGCAGTCTTTATTCAGTTCTTCTGTCAGATGAAAATTGAGGGCCGGTGGATAATCATGAATAATGCACATTGATAATAATATTAATTAATAATATATAATAATATAGTAATATATATATATATAATAATATACATTTTTCCGTCTTTATCTTCTTCCTCATTCTGTGTACAGTACAGTAGTTCATTGAGAGAGGAGAGGTTTTGTGTACATCATGACTGCAGTTTAGATACTGTACAAACAGTTCACAAACTTTACACGATACCCCCCCTCTCCCCCAGTCCATCCTTTTTTTCTGAAAAGACAAGAAAACAAAAAAGTAGTGCAGTTATGTGCATACTGTATTATGGCATTGTGTGCTGTATAGTACTGTCAAACTAGCCTATACTGGAACTACTGTATACTGTGACTACTGTTAAATACTTTGCAACCAGATGGCTGGTGCTGCTCTCTCAGGAAAGAAAATAATTGAGCAGTTAGGTGCATATTATGGCTTTGTGTGCTGTATAGCTACTCCATATTGGACTACAGTACAGGCATACCCCGCATTAACATACGCAATGGGACCGGAGCATGTATGTAAAGCGAAAATGTACTTAAAGTGAAGCACTACCTTTTTCCCACGTCTCGATGCATGTACTGTACTGCAATAGTCATATACGTGTATAACAGATGTAAATAATGCATTTGTAACAGGCTGTATAGTCTCCCTGCTTGCGCACAGCTTCAGTACAGGTAGGGAGCCGGTATTGCTTTTCAGGACTTGTGGATGAGCGCATGCACGAGCTGCCGTTTGCCTATTGGGCGATATGTCCTTACTCGCGAGTATACTTAAAGTGAGTGTCCTTAAACCGGGGTATGCCTGTATGCAGTTAGTACTGTCAAACTAGTCTATACTGGAACTACTGTATACTGTGACTACTGTTTTAATACTTTGTAACCAGATGGCTAGTGCTGCTCTCTCAGGGGAAAAAAAATCTGTACCATACTTACCTGTATCATATGTACTTACAATACTACAGTACAGTACTACTATACCATACTACCTTCCTGATGCTTGCCCATTACGCGCGATCACAATGGGCAACACAGTCGCAATATGGTCAATATATTTATTGCATCATTCCACGGTGAGTACATTGTTCCAAAAACTCATTATGCCTTGCGCCAACTCATCCTTTTTGGAGGGTTTCACGACTTTTCGGATATGGTCCTTCAGCTGATGCCAGACCATTTCGATAGGATTGAAGTCTGGCGATCTGTCATTGGAGGGGGAAAAAAAGGACAATTAGTTAAAGAGATACAGTACACAGTAAAAACAGTGGGAAAAAATGAGACACGGTTATGCACTGTTGACGCGGTGTGCTTCGGATCGTTGTCCTGGTAGAAAGGGTGACCATCTGGGAACTCACGTGTGATGTATTCCACAATCTCAGGCACAATTATCTCTTGGAAAAAAGCTTTATTCATGATTCCTATAACAAGAAAAGAAAAGTGCTCAAAAAACTGCACACTAGTACAGTACAGTGCATAAGGCAAAAGCGTGTGACATACATTTTACTGTACCTTCAAAGATGACGATGCATCCTAGTCCACACCTAGAGATGGCACCCCACACATGCATCTTCACTGGGTGTTTCGGATGCGGCTTCATAGATAAGCGACCTTTTTTGTGGAATGCAAAGGTGGCAAATCTCCCCAGCGAAACAGTAGACTCGTCACTGAAGATGCAATCCTGGAAAGTTTCTCCACTGTCGATCCATGCCTGGGCCTGGACCACTCTCTTGATCTTGTTAACGTCCCTTACCATAGGGTACGCTCTGTAATGACAAGGAATAATTTTATAGGTACACTGGCGACACACTTTATTCGAGCTTGGCTAGTCCCACGAATTCGGGTATACTCGGGTGTATTGAGGTTTGTGACTGTTTTCTGCCCGAGTGCATTGAGTTATTTTCCGGCAGGGATTGAAGCATTTTATTCCCGCTGGCTGCAATACTGCACAGTACATATATATATACTGCATTACAATTCATGAATTTATGCCATCTGGTAGACACGCGAAGCATTGCAGCCTATTAAATCCTAATCATTATCATTTAACAGATCAGCCGCCCATCAGCCAGGCATGAACCCAGGCTGGGAAGGCAAATGGAACGGGGCTTGTCAGAGGTGAGGAGCGGCGCATTCCAGGTATCTGCCAGGTACATACCGGGTATTTGCTCGAATAAAGTGTGTCGGTGCAGTACAGTACAGTTTCTTAAACAACACTTTAACCTCCTGCACTGTCCAGTACTAACCTCACACGTCCATATTTACATCCAATTCTGTGTCTCATCTTCTTTATGCTGGTCTCGGATACAGCGAGATTGTGATTTTGCTGCAGAGTGTATTTGACCCTTAAGGCATCCTTCTCATCATTCTCTTCACTTATTTTGTCGACCAGAAGAGTTGTCTCCCTATAGTGTTCAGAAAAACAACAAACAAAAGTTACAGTGCAGTAGGCCACAAGTACAGCACATCATTTACAGTAAAAATAGTATAAAATTAGATAGATATACACAATATATAGTTCTATTAATATGCAGCAATATAAACAATAATAGATATACTGTATTATATAGTTATATAAATATACTTACGCGTTAGTTACCGTTGGTGTCCTCGTGCGTTGTTTGTTTTTTCCGTGTGCATGATAGCACACGGTGGTTGATGGCACAAAGAGGCCAGAAGCAGCTAACCAGCGTTGGATATCTGCAATTCGTTGTCCGCTTGTGTACATCTCCTTAATTCTCATGCTGAGATCCTTTGAAATCTTTTTACCAGGCATTGCTGCAAGTAGAAAGAAATACAAACACAAGAATGTATATTTGATGTTTAGTCGATGTGCAGTAAATCCACAAAATGGATGGTGTATTTATACGTTAATGACTCACATTAGAGTACGCCCACTTTTAACACCTGTATCTCGTCGCCATGCATAAAAGGTTACACACTTTGCATAGCCTCCCACTCGATGATCTGTATCTGAACTTGCCCTTCTCCAGATACTGCATTGTGCCATCTGCTTCCATGGATCAACCCCAATTCTACGGACGCAAGAACCTACTCTCTTCTGCCGTGCCTGTCGTGCCGAAAAAGCGAAAGGCGGGAGCCATTTCCAAGCCAAGGCCAAAGTGACAGGCTAAGGCTAATAAAGAAAACCTTCTGCTTACCCTGTTTTAATACACGTAAGCCTTATTATGTCAAGAAGAAATTCGATGATGTACACTCAAGGCAAAACAAATGGCAGACAACCCATCGAACCCGCAGGCCACTTCCTCGATTACACTTCGACGACTCTGCCGCCGCTCTCCCAGAAACCCACAGCCCATCTTCTCCACTGCTCTTCGACGACGCTGCCGCTGGTGTCCCTGAAATCCACGGGTCACTTACTCCATTACGCTTTGACGACTTCTCGCCTGGAAATCAACAGGTCGCTACCTCCATCCCTCTTCAACAACTCTGCCGCTTCTCTCCCGGAAATCCACAAGTCACCTCCTCCATCCTTCTTCGACGACGCTGCCACCTTTCTCCGGGGAACCCCAATCTCATCCTCCATAGCAACCATCCACCCAGATGTCCACAGCACGCCATGCACAAGAACCAGCTCGTTAGACCGCATGCTGAATGGGTTAAGTGTGGATATCCCCGGGAACTCTACTATGCTGGTAAAGATAGATCTGCTTTTAGAGACCATGCTAAATAGGGATCAACGGATGCAGAAGATGGATCGACAGACGGAGAAAAAAGAGACTGACATAGCGGGGATACATAATTTGCTCGGTGTTCATGCCCCTGTATCCCCGATGCTGGAGCAGTTCCTGAGGGCTGCAAACAGGCCCGTTTTTCAAGGTTATCCTGAAAACCGGGCCTGTTTGCGTCCCTTGAGGACTGGAGTTGTGCAGGCCTGATTGACTGTTCTGTACACCATCCTACTGTAAATGTTTTGACTTTCTGTACATAAATGTTTTCACTAGCAGTAAACAATACACCTGTTAATGTTTTGAATTGCTGTACACTTGAAATGTTTTTAAATTGTATTTGTAAATAAATGTTTTTGTACTTACTCCACCAATAAAAGAAAATGTTGATTTGTTTTAAATTGTTCCATTGTCTCCTTTTATACTGTAACAAAATACAGTGTTTCTAGAACATACAGTACTGTCCAGGCATACTGTACAGTACTGTACTGTATACTGTAAATGCATGCTCAGTACTGTACATCACAAGAGTATTAAAACAATACATGCTGTACGGGTATAGAATACACATATGTACTGGAATACATGTAGAATAAATGCATACTTTTTATTTTTCGGGTTTATTATACAGTATATATAAAAAAGTATTGTATACGGTCTGAAAACAACAGCATACAGGCATACCCCGGTTTAAGGACACTCACTTTAAGTACACTGGCGAGTAAGTACATCTTGCTCAATAGGCAAACGGCAGTTCACGCATGCGCCTGTCAGCACTTCCTGAACAGCAATACCAGCTCCCAAGCTGTGCGCAAGCGGGGAGACTATAGAGCCTATTACACATGTGTTATTTACATCAGTTATGCACGTATATGACGATTGCAGTACAGTACATGCATCGATAAGTGGGAAAAAGGTAGTGCTTCACTTTAAGTACATTTTCACTTTACATACATGCTCCGGTCCCATTTTGTACGTTAATGCGGGGTATGCCTGTACTGTTTCAGGTTTTCTATGAAGCTCTCAGTTACAGTATTCTATCCTAATCAATAACAACGGCCACTAAACTGTAGACTCCGGTACTTGTTTTTTTTTTTTAAATCAGATTCAGCAATGTGCAGGCATTGTAACACAAAGCGATATTATCCATCGAAATCCCTCAATTTGCCGTTTTCCGCATGAGATGACAAAGTTTTCTTTTCTGAGGAAAAAAAAAAAGTAAAAGTTTTACTGTAATGGTCAGTCAGTCCCCTAAAGAAGTTCCCACAGTCAGTCCCACCAATAATTTTCTCGGGGGGCGTCTCCTGTTCACATGCGCATGCTCCTACTGTTGACGTGATGACACGCATATGCAATTCAAGAAGGTTCCAATGCGCATGCGCTTAGCGTTCCACCAATTGTTCGGTATCTACTGTAGAAGCTGCTCAGCCAATGATATTGCTTACAGGAGACTCGCTTGACTGTGCATTGATATTTCAAAAACATAATAAAATACGGCAACATTACTCACCATAGAATTTGCCAATCAGCTGGCGCCGAGCCACTGCCAGTCCCGTATTCTTGATCATACACGTAGTTGACAGGTGACAGCGGGACTACTACACCTGTAGTCAGCTGATTAGGCTGGAAATCGCTTAGGTACATGCAAGCTTGCTGGAATCTGTACGCGAAATCTGGCTCAGGCTGCAGGTATCCGGGCGGGGACAGACAGCAAGGGTTGTCGGTCACCAGGTTTTCACTGACGGTCGGACCGTTATTGGAAGCCAGGGCTGGTGCTGGCGCATTGCTTGCCTGAGAACTGACATTTCTTACTTGGTTTTAACATGACCTTTAGCCTTTTGAAGTCTCCATGATCATAGATACGGGAAAAACCCGGTGATACACACCAATACCCGGGAATAACATCGGGATCATTACGAAAAAAACATGGATCAATACATAACTTTTTCCTTATTGCACGCTTCCACACACGAGCATATGGTGAAAATTTGTAAAAGTCATAGTTTTCAATAAAATACTGATAAATTTGAACAACTGTTGCCATCTTATGATCTGTTACATTAATCGTGACCCATATTAAATAAGCGTACGTTCTGTCAGGTTTTTGGAACACGGACTACAGTTGTGCACTCATCTCGGAACTCTCAGGACAATACAACAACAGACACTGCGCGTTTAGTTTTAATATGAAAAGCCTAAATTAATACATTATTGTAACTTCTTCAGTCCCAAGGCCAATTTACAATGGACCACTGTGGTATTTTTATAAAATGTAGAAAATAGCTGAAGCGCTCAAATGCAGGTACAATGAACAAAATAAGCCAAACCACTAAACCAGGGTACTAATGAAAATAATATAGTACTTAATGTGCAATAGTATGGGTACTGTCCTCCTGAAGACAGGTGGTAGATGGTACAAGCCCACTCACCCTCAGTCTCATCGGCAGGTTCCCCTGAAAATAAGCAATACTCACATCCTGGTAGTAGGTAGGCAAGCTGTGCAGCTACATTAATGCAATACAGGAAAAAGGAGACCAAAAAGCGCACCAGCACAAACGGAGCAGGAAGGACCCAAAACAAAAAATGATTAAAAGGGCACTTTAATGTGACAAAAGACCCATCCAACGCGTTTCGAACATCACAGCGTTCTTTTTCAAGGATAAAACACAATGTAATAACATCCATTATATACCCTCTTACCTGTGGGCTGTTTCGCGCCAAAAAACGGAACCTGATGACGTCATGACGCTACGCGCGTCATCGCGCATGCGCAGAGCGACTCAGTGCCGATCTAAGGGCAAAGCAAGTCTCACAGGCAGTGTGGCCATCTTGGTTAAGGGCAAGTCATAGAAAATCACTGCCCCACTAATACAATACATCCCTACGACGCATACATGCAGTGCTAATCACTGCGCATGCGCATTGCGACGAGGCAAACATCAACAATGCTGAAATCCAAACGTTAAGAAATATAGAAGATAGAAAAAGAAAAAATATTCTATAATGAGGAAAACTGAGAAAAACATAATAACTTACAACTTATACTGACACATAAGGGAAAAATAAGAATATATGAAACATATAAACACAATTTGACAAATAATTTAAAACAACCAAATAACTTAAAAAATATATGTTAAAACATGAATACTGCATAACACATATTGTATATCTAAATCCTAGGAACCAGGGAAATATAACAAATATAATATATAAATAACATTGTATAAAGGTATTATCAACACAATACATCAAATAACCAAGTTTATCATAAACTATGTGAAACTTTATGAGATTTAAAGGGCTAATTTGATCAATCCTTATTCGTTGAACGAGATTGACCTAAAGTGTAATCGACTCTTAAAAATTATCAAATATTACAAGAAATGGGTTAACTGCCAGTCAATATTCAGACCCATAGGGAAGCGTCTTTGGAGACGGAAAATCCAATATGCCTCCCTACGGTTCAGAAGGTTGACATGATCACCTCCTCTAGATTTACAATTAACTGATTCAATTCCCAGGAAGGAAAAATTACTTGTTCCTCCCTGACCACATTCCGTGAAATGTTTGGAAACATAAGATTGAAAGACACCAATCATCCTGTTTTCAAACATTTCACGGAATTCATGTTTTAACATATATATTTTAAGTTATTTGGTTGTTTTAAATTATTTGTCAAATTGTGTTTATATGTTTTATATATTCTAATTTTTCTATCTTCTATATTTCTTAACGTTTGGATTTCAGCATTGTTGATGTTTGCCTCGTCGCAATGCGCATGCGCAGTGATTAGCACTGCATGTATGCGTCGTAGGGATGTATTGTATTAGTGGGGCAGTGATTTTCTATGACTTGCCCTTAACCAAGATGGCTACACTGCCTGTGAGACTTGCTTTGCCCTTATATCGGCACTGAGTCGCTCTGTGCATGCGCGATGACGCGAGTAGCGTCATGACGTTATCAGGTTCCGTTTTTTGGCGCGAAACGGCCCACAGGTAAGAGGATATATAATGGATGTTATTACATTGTGTTTTATCCTTGAAAAAGAACGCTGTGACGTTCGAAACGCATTGGATGGGTCTTTTGTCACATTAAAGTGACCTTTTAATCATTTTTTGTTTTGGGTCCTTCCTGCTCCGTTTGTGCTGGTGCGCTTTTTGGTCTCCTTTTTCCTGTATTTTTTTAAAAAACCTGCAAGTCGACACCTTACTGAGGCGCATGCGCATTACATTTCATGAATATCTGCCTTCTGGCGGATACGCGAAGAATTGCAACCAATTAAATCTGAACCATTATCAATAAACACATCAACCGCGCATTAACCGCGGTTGTGAATGCAACATGAATGCGGTTTGAATGCGGTCAGAATGCGGCATGAACGTGGTGAAGTGCAGTGAAGTGCGTGGGATTCGGAAAAAATCCCCGAAAAAATTCAGAGATGTTGGAGAATAAAAGGGGCCGTGGCTGTATACAGTACTACTGTATCTAGAATTTCTTGAAATATGGCACAGAATCACTACTTTTAAGGAACTACAATCACTGTTAAAAGCTTCAAGTTTAATCTTTGTAAAAGTACAATTTTTGATTCGAAGCCACATACTGTACATTTAAGTGCTTAAACTGTGCTATTTTTACATTCAGGAAACCATATATATTGTTATTGTCTGACTTTGTCTGCTCCTTGAGAACATGAGAAAGCAAATTTATCTCACAAAATCGCTGCAACCATAAATCATTTTTTTATATACAAAGTAGTTCCCAGTACTCCAATTCAAGGGAGACTATTTATAAAAAAAGACCAAAATTAGAAAATTGTAGAAAGAGAGATTTTTTTACTTAGAAATATTTTTGTGGTACAGTAAGCTTCCAAAGTGTCTATTATAAATAGCATTACACATGATCTAGAGTAGGTACTACCCTATAAAAATTAATTTATAAAGATATTTTCAGGCCATTTTGAAATATTATTACTATATAGTGTACACACTATATCTTCACAGTAAGAACATGAAGGTCACAAGGTAAACAAATGGCTCTGTGCCAGAATTTGTATACTGTAGTTATAGAGCAGGGAATTAATTGCCTTTTATTATTTATGGCAAAGTACATACATTTACTCTATACTTATTCCTTTTTTCCTTTATAGATTTTGCCATGTCATATGTATTTATTTATTTATTTAACATACAATAAGTGAACTAATAGGCGGACATCTTTAGAGGAGTTGCTGTACAAAAATTCAATAACATCTGTACACAGCGAAGTAAATCAAGAGCAACATCTTCATAAAAGCTAGTATGTGGTCAACACATTTTATAATCATTATGGTACTACAATCTTCACTCAAATTGGCAGCAGGGCACAGCAAATATAATTATTTACAGTAGTTCAGAGAATTAAAGCTTCTGTATGTGGTAAAGGAGGTTTTTATGCCACCGGAGAAAAACAAAACAAATATATTTCCCCCCTTCTTATGTGTTTTGTTTAATTAATAAACACAGGCAAAGAGAGAGTCCAATCTTTTTATGCGATCACTTACTGCAAGCATACTGTAACTGTTTTGTTTTGCTCTACTGCTGATGCCAACAACACACCTTCTCTGCAACAGAAGTACTGTAGAACCCTGAAAGGCACCGTTGCGAGATAGTACATTGGTACTGAACGTTGCTTGCTCATTCAGAATTGAGGCTACTAGAGAAGCTGATACTGTAGCTTAAATCATTCAGCGCCAAAATGTCTAGTAGCACAACACAGTAACCATTACCTTCTATACTGACTAAAAATAGGAAGGCTTCCTCATTTGCTCAAATCACTGTCATACACTTCAAGATGCCCCAAATATGTTAAGTAATCTTAGCTGCAAAATGTGATTATTTACACCATTCTTGCCATCTACTGAATCTCATTTTTTGTATCTTAATGTATATTGGCACGATCAACATTGCACGATAAAAGCTAAGATTGCCGCTGTGCTGCTGAATATAAAGTGTTACTGCATAAGAGAGAAAAACAACATTTTATAAGGAAAAAAACAAAGTCGTATCTCTTAACTGACAATTTATGTGAAATCATAGTGTCATATTGTATATCATTTTTAATTGAATAACAGCAACCATATACTGTACACAGGGTTAACAGAGAGGATATACATTACTAGACATAACATTATCTTTTTATTTCAAGTTCTGTTTGTACTATATCAAGTGTGGAGATAGAACCAGGAGTTAAGACAAGGATGGTGTGAAACAAGTATATAGAACTAGAACAAATATACAGGTAAACCCCGTTATAACGCGCCTCATTATACCGCGATTCGGTTATAACGCGGTTTTCCCGTGGCTCCCGTTTAAAAAAAAAAAACAATTTTAAACTAAAAAATTTTTTTGCACACTGCACACACTGCACACACTGCACACACTGCACACACTGCACACACTGCACACACTGCACACACTCTTACTGCACACACTGCACGCTCACTGCTCACACTGCACACACTGTCACTGCTCACACTGCACACACTGCTCACACTGCACACAGCACACACTCTCACTGCACACACACTGCTCACTGCTCACACTGCACACACTGCACACTGCACACAACACACACTCTCACTGCACACACTGCTCATACTGCACACTGCAACAACACACACTCTCACTGCACACACTGCACACTGCACAACTCTCTCCAACACAGCTCACAGCACAAGCTCTCACAGCACTCAGATGTCAGGCAGCCCACCCCACCCCCCCCAATCAGTCCGCCCCACCCCCCCTCAATGTCAGCAGCCCCCACAGCCATGCCTCGCCAGCCCACCCCCCTCACACAGCTCACAGGCCACCCCCCACACATGTCAGCAAGCCACCCGCAGCAGCCCCCCCTCACATGTCAGCAGCCCACCCCCCCCTCTCACATGTCAGCAGCCCACCCCCCTCACGGTCAGACAGCCCACCCCACTCACATTCAGGCCACCCCCCTCACATGTCAGCAGTCACCCCCCCCTCACATGTCAGCAGCCCACCCCCCCCTCGCCATGGGAAGGCAGATGAACTAATAGGATTATCTAACTTGTCATGACAGCCCTGCCTGAGGCATCCCTTTAAACCGCTTCTCCTGCCCAGGGACCTGAGCTTACCGCCTGGCACTAACACACACACGCGCGCGACACACGCATACGCACACACACACACAATCTTTAAATGTTGGTTATCTCACCCGTTTCCCGCTCCCATCTCCTTCCCGCGGGCTTCAGTCGGTGAACAGAGGAAGCGGGGACCGGAGGGAACATCCAGCTCCCATCTCCTTCACGCGCGCGTCACGCGGTGACAGGGGAAGCGGGGACCGGAGGGACATCCACGCTCCATTCCTTCACTGCGGCGTGTCACGCGGTGCAGGGGGAGGGGGAAGCGGGACAAGAGGGACATCCCCGCTCCATCTTACTGTCCCGCGGGGTGAAGGGGTGCTGTGGAGGGATGAGGGTGATGATGATGGCCGATGCGGCGGCCATTTTCCCCCCGCGACCCCGGTTACAACGCGGTGGTCTCGGGGTGGACCCCGAGGACCGGTTTTATAACAGGGGTTACCTGTATATATATAAATGATATATTCACGTGTTTCTCATGTAAGGAGCATGCTGCTGGTTGAAAAGATTGGCCACGAAAGGTATAAAGAAAGGGCTCCACAGATATAAATATACTATTTATTGCCAACAGAATGACATGCCATTCTGCTTTTGATAAGGCCATGTATGGCCGAAAACGTTCGCATTCTCGTTGGCAATAAATAGTAATTTTAAAATCCGTGGAGTCCTGTCTTTTTATACCTTTCGTTTACATTAGATTCACAGAGAATCCTGAACCAAGAGCACCGGTATTTGATCTTATTTATTTCTATATTGGTGTTGCAGCAGTTTTCCTATATTAGACAGATTGGCCATACAATATGTGAAAAAACAAGAGTGATCCCTGCACTTCTCCCATTGGGCTAACAAAAAAAATGAGGAAGGAAATAAATACCCTATATATAGGGACCTGCCTACTGAGACTTACCTTGAGGTTACAAAAAGAAGAGGTTGGGGGCGCTCCCTATTTGTATGGCTTGGATGTTGCCTGTGTGGTAGTGTGTAACCAAAGAAAGGGTAGTGTATACTTGCCCTGTGGTTTTCTGCAGATGACCAGTAGAGTAGAGAGTAAAGCCCGGGATCTCTTGTAGTGCAGTGGAGTGGAGGGGTGGAGGGTGGTCAGGAACGGATTTCTTTTTTCGAACGTAGAGATAAGATGATGGAAGATATGGAACACGGATATAGTGTTTAGTATCGAACGGTAAAATACAGCCAAAAGAACTTTGGAAATAAAATGTATGAAAAATATATTTTAAAAAAGCTAAAACTATTTGGAATTAAAAGAACCTTGGTAATTAAAGTAAAAAATATATAAATGTATAAAAATCTAAAAATAGATTAGAAAATCCTTAAATAAAAATCCTTAAATAAAATAAATGGAATTGTGTGTTTTTTTTATTTTTGTGAACAGAAGCAGAATAGTGTATATGTGGAGGCATAACAGGGTGGTGTTTATATAGCCTGTGTTGGTGAGGTAAAAAGGGGATAATGGGGTGGTTCGCGAGTTTAATGTGCAGTCTTTCCTTCACGGAAGGCTGCTAAAACAATAACTTTCTCAACCTAGTGGGGGCAGTACGTGAGTTGCTTCTCTCCCGGGGGCCCAAAATAGGAAGAAAAGGGCCGAACTCGGTGAGTGAGCAAAATAATTTATTAGATACAGGAAAACAAAGTCAAAATAAACACTAGCGGTACAGTTTAAAACAGCCCAGCATCAGCTGATCGTCCAGTGATATCCTCTCACCAGTCAGCCTCCGTGGTCGCGTCGACGGCGGGACGGAAGAGGAGGTCTCACCGGATGTCAGCAGGTGGCGGGTCCTTCAATCAATGGCTCCACAGGGGAACAAAGTTTCGCAATAATGCTCTGTCAGGTTCCTGCCGGATGCCCTGTGCCTTCCTCTTTGTAGGCAAATACCAATTGATGATTGGATTGAGTCACAATTGGTATGGTGCCAATTAAATAATAAAATGTAGAAACGACCTTATGAGGGTTGGGTGTTAGACTAATGCCCCAATAATATGAAAGACCAATACGCTAAACTCTAAATACTACATAAATGTTACAAGTAGTGGACAGTTATACACAGGAGATAATCATGCACACATGATCTCTATCAGTTCTATGAGACTTCCCTCGCTCGAGGTGTAGGCCAATTAGTAATTGTGCCAATTACAGACATCTTTCAAACAAATCTCTTAAAATTGGTAGCAGTGCGCACAATGCATGTGAAGTAAACCTCTAAGTTATTCCTTCAGCCAAAATAATTTCATACCTAAAGTGGCCCTTGCACGTAGAACTGTGTGTGGGACATTTAAACTAAAAGCAAAAAAGCCAATGCTCAGATGGATGGATTTAAGTAATATATAAAAAAATTAAATAAAAATTAGAATAAAAAATGTATTGTAAATAAAAAATTGATAGATGAATGTATGTGTAATTGGGGCTACCATATGGTATCGTTATATGTTGACTATCTGTCCTGAAAAAAATATATATATATATGTGATTACCCAGGTTTAGGTGTATATGTGTAAAAAGTACCCTGTGGGTTTGACTCCCCCTTGCGGTTAGTTTGGAGAATGTCAATGGTGGACGGAATAGAATGGAATAGAATTTCCTACAAATATGATAGTCAGTAATTCAAACATAATGGTCGAATTTAATGATGTATGGAACTTGGATGTATTTTCAGTATGGTTCATTGGGGATTTGACCCCACGATCATATTAGGCCTGTGTAAAAGCCAGAGTGAAAGTTGGTGTGCTATACAGAGGCAGATGACCTCATACTTGTTTGCACATATGCGATCAGAGAGAGTACAGATTCTGCAATGAGAATAACAATGTGGGTAAAGAGTATTGGTGTGTTACCCAGTCTTAGGTGAAATGTTAAAAAGTATTAAAAAGTATCCTTCAAATAATAGTAATTCAAAATGATGCTAATAATTGAGAAATTGGGGGTACTCGAATTCTTAGTGTGGGTTTCTAGTATTCATTGGGATTTGTCCCCACACATCATATTGGCCTCACTCAAAAGCAGTGTGATAGTTAAATGTGCTACGCAGAGGAGATAGATTTCATATACCGTTGGTGCATATGTGAACATAGAGAACTAAACATGAGATTTCAAAATAATACAATGTGTACGGTTAAGCGAATGTAAGTGAATCATTCAATTGCGAAGTTACTGGTTCCAAAGTGGAGGGGGTTGGGAGAAAGAAGAGAAGAAGGGAGAGAAGAGAGAAACGTGATTAGTGTGTAAAATAAATGTTTCATTCAAGAAAAGCCCCGATGTCGATGTCAATGTTAAGTCCTTGGGGTGCTAGCGTTTATTGTTATAAATCCATAGTGTCTCCTTTCTTGTAGTTTTGTAAGTCATCTCCCCTCTCAAAGGGGGGGAATCTGTTCTATGGCTTATATGTCAAGCCTGGGGGTCCCCCTGGTCTGTAGTGAAAAAATGTTTGACACCGTGGGTCATAACCTGTGTCGGATGTTACCCCTATGTTCCAATATACGACACCCGTGGGGCTGGTACGGCCGACAACTGTAGTCCACAGGGGCAGCTTAGTAGATAGACCACGTAGTCACTCTTGCAATTGAAAAGTGCTTGGTTTTAAATTGTTCGCCTGTACATGTGATGAAAAGTCTAACACAAAATAGACTTTTATCACATGTAACAGGCGAACAATTTAAAACCAAGCACTTTATCAATTGCAAAGGTGACTACGTGGTTCTATCTACTAAGCTGCCCCTGTGGACTACAGTATGTCGGCCGTACCAGCCGACACAGGGGTGTATATTGGACATATTGGTAACTCCGACGACAGGTTATGACCCAAGCGGTCAAAACATTTTTCACTACAGCATCAGGGGACCCCCAGGCTTGACATAAGAGCATATAGAACAGATTCCCCCCCTTTGGAGAGGGAGATAGACTTACAAAACTAGCAAGAAAGGAGACACTATGGATTTATAAAACTAAAGACGCTAGCACCCCAAGGACTTAACATTGACATCGACATCGGGGCTTTTCTTGAATGAACATGATATTTAACAACTAATCACGTTTCTCTTCTTCTCTCCCTTTCTCTTCTTTCTCCCAACCCCCCTCCCGAATTTGGAACCGTAACTTCGCAATTGAAGATCACTTACATTCGCTTAACCGTACACAATTGATTATTTGAAATCTCTATGTTTATTTTCTCTATGTTCACATATGCACCAACGAGTATATGAATTCTATCTGCCTCTGCGTTAGCACAGTTAATTATACACACTGCTTTTGAGTGAGGGCCCAATATGATTGTGGGGACAAATCCCCAATGAAATACTAGAAACACACACTAAGAATTCGAGTACCCCACATTTCTCAATTATGAGCATCATTTTGAATTACTATTATTTGAAGGATCTTTTTAATACTTTTTAACATTTCACCTAAGACTGGGTAACACACCAATACTCTTTACCCACATTTGTTATTCTCATTGCAGATTCTGTACTCTTGATCGCATATGTGCAAACAAAGTACATGAGGTCCATCTGCCTCTGTATAGCAAGCAACTTATCACTCTGCTTTTAAGCAAGGCCTAAATGATCGTGGGGTCAATCCCCACATGAACCATACTGAAAATACATCAAGTTCCATACATCATTAAATATGACCATTATGTTGTGAATTACTGAACTATCATATTTGTAGATAATTCTATTCCAATTCTATTGGTCACCATTGACTTCTCCAAACTAAACCGCAAGGGGAGTGGAGTCAAGACACCACAGGGTACTTTTTAACATATATCACCAAACTGGTAATACACCATATATATAATCTTTTTTTCAGGACAGATAGTTAAAATATAAGCGAACCATGGACCCCAATACACATACATTCATCATACAATTTTTTATTTACAATACATTTTTATATTCTAATTTTATTATTTTAAATTTTTATATATACTTAAAATCCATCATCTGAGCATTGGCTTTTTGTGCTTTTAGTTTAAATGTCCCACATCACAGAAGTTCTACGTGCAAGGGCCATTTAGTATGAATAATTTTGAAGGAATTAAGTAAGGTTTACTTCACAATGCATTTGCTGCACCTGCTACCAATTTTAAGAGATTTGTTTAAAGATGTCTGTAGATTGCAAAAATTACTAATTGCCTACACTCGAGCGAGGGAAGGTCCTAGAACTGATAGAGATCATGTGTGCATGATTATCTACTGTTGTATAACATTGTCACTACTTGTAACATATTTATGTATGTATGTTAGAGTTTGCATTATTGGTCTTTCATATTATTGGGCATTAGTGCTAACACCCAACCCTCATAAAGGTCGTTTCTACATTTTTTATTTTAATTGCCACCAATACCAATTGATGAACAATCCACATCAATTAGGTATTTGCCTACAAAGAGGGAAGGCACAGGGCATCCGGCAGGAACCTGACGAAGCATTATTGCGAAACTAGTTGTTCCCTGCTGGAGCCATTGATTGAAGGACAGCCAGCCTGCCTGACATCGGTGAGACTCCTCTTCCGGTCCCGCCGTCGGACGCGACCACGGGAGCTTACTGGTGAGAGGAATATCACTGGACGATCAGGCGATGCTGGGCTGTTTTAAAGCTGTACCGTGAGTGTTATTTTGACTTTGTTTTCTGTATCTAATAATGTTATTTTGCTCACTCACCGAGTTGGCCTTTTTCTTCCTATTTGGGCCCCGGGAGAGAGAAGCAACTCACGTACTGCCCCCACTAGGGGGGGAAAGTTATTGTTTTTTAGCGCATTCCGTGAAGGAAAGACTGCACATTAAACTCTGCTAACCAGCCCCATTATCCCCTTTTTACCTCAGACCAACAACAGGCTATATAACAACACCCTGTTAGTCATCCACATATAGCACATATTCTGCTTCTGTTCACAAAAAATAAAAAAACACACCAATTCCATTTAAATTTTATTTAAGATTTTTAAGGATTTTTTAATCTATTTTTAGATATTTATACATTTATATATTTTACTTTTAATACCAAGGTCTTTAATTCCAAATTTTTTAAGCTTTTTTAAAATATATTTTTCATACATTTTTAATTCCAAGTTCTTTTGGCTGTATTGTACCGTTCGATTACTAAAACACTAATACCGTGTTCCATATCTTCCTATCATCTTACCTTGAGGTTAGTTTGCAGGCTTGTCAATATTTGATCAAAGGATGTAACCAAAAGTTTCCTTTGTCTTACAGACTTAGGTTTCACTATGTATATTTATTTCCCCATTTATTGATATTCCAATGGGAGAAGCGCAGTGATTCTTTCTTTATACATACTGTAACTAGAGTAAATTGTTAGCACTTTATACTCTAGAATGAAACAATGATCAGGATTTAGACTGCCACTCAATGCACATCTAGCCACATGTATGTCCACTTGGAACAGCTGTGAGCATGCCGCTGTGGTAAGTATGCGCAGGTGGTCTCTTTAGAGCCTCAGATTGCTGTTGTGAAGAGGCAACTTGTAGTATTGAGGGACATTGACAATCTTGAAAGGAGTTTATTGTTCACTGAGCAGGCCCTGGCTGGCACTAGTCATGCAGATGATGGAGCTATTAGTGAGGAACCGATAGGTAGCGGGGTAACAGCTAGATGGGGAAGCAGGGGGAAGAGGTAGAAGCAGGCCAGTTCTGCACTGACCCATCCCAATAGATTTGCCAGATTAAGTGAAGATTTGGGGAATTTTATGGCAGGAATGTTATTTGTAGAAATATGCTATCTACCACCAAATATCTGCGAGATTGTGGAAGCCAAAATACTTTTGCAAATGGAGAAGGCATCAAAACTGGGCCATGTTTGCATAATGGGTGATTTTAATTATCCAGACATAGACTGGGGTCACGAGATCAGCATTGCAACCTTAGGGAAACAGGTTTTTGAGGGTGCTTAAAGACAATTACATTACCCAGATTATTGAGGAATTAACCAGGAGAGGGGCAATAATTGAATTGGTAAAATCAAACAATGTAGAAGTAATAACAAACAAGGTAGGGGAGGAAATGGAAAAGAAGAGGCAGACATTTAGATTCTTAGGGTCCTATTCTATAAGCCTCGATAACCCACTTATCGAGGCCTTTTTGGCCAAAATGCCTACTGCTTTCTGTGAGCCTCGATAAGTGGGCGAGGGAAGGGAAGCGGGGACCGGAGGGACATTCCCGCTCCCATCTCCTTCACCGCGGCTGTCACGCGGTGACAGGGGGAAGCGGGGACCGGAGGGACATCCCCGCTCCCATCTCCTTCACCGCGGCTGTCACGCGGTGACAGGGGGATGCGGGGACCAGAGGGACATCCCCACTCCCATCTCCTGTCCCGCGGGGTGAAGGGTGCTGCTGGAGGGAGAGGGTGATGATGCGCCGATGCGGCGGCCATTTTTCCCCCCCGCGACCCCGTTACTAACGCGGTGGTCTGGGGTGGACCCCGAGGACCGCGTTATAACAGGGTTTACCTGTATATATATAATGTATATATTCACGTGCTTCTCCATGTAAGGAGCATGCTGCTGGTGAAAAGATTGGCCACGAAAGGTATAAAGAAAAGGGCTCCACAGATATTAAATATACTATTTATTGCCAACAGAATGACATGCCATTCTGCTTTTGATAAAGGCCATGTATGGCCGAAACGTCGTCATTCTGTTGGCAATAAATAGTATATTTAAAATCCGTGGAGTCCTGTTCTTTATACCTTTCGTTTACATTGGATCATCACAGAGAATCCTGAACCAAGAGCACGGTATTTGTATCTTATTTATTTTATATATTTTGGTGTGCAGCAGTTTTCCTATATTAGACAAGATTGGCCATACATATGTGAAAAAACAGAGTGAATCCCTGCACTTCTCCCATTGGGCTAACAATAAATGAGGAAATAAATATACCCTATATATAGGGACTTGCTACTGAGACTTACCTTGAGGTTAGTTTGCAGGCTTGTCAATATTTGATCAAAGGATGTAACCAAAAGTCTCCTTTGTCTTACAGACTTAGGTTTCACTATGTATATTTATTTCCCCATTTATTGATATTCCAATGGGAGAAGCGCAGTGATTCTTTCTTTATACATACTGTAACTAGAGTAAATTGTTAGCACTTTATATTTACACGAGATCAGCATTGCAACCTTAGGGAAACAGGTTTTTGAGGGTGCTTAAAGACAATTACATTACCCAGATTATTGAGGAATTAACCAGGAGAGGGGCAATAATTGAATTGGTAAAATCAAACAATGTAGAAGTAATAACAAACAAGGTAGGGGAGGAAATGGAAAAGAAGAGGCAGACATTTAGATTCTTAGGGTCCTATTCTATAAGCCTCGATAACCCACTTATCGAGGCCTTTTTGGCCAAAATGCCTACTGCTTTCTGTGAGCCTCGATAAGTGGGCGATAAAGACATGAATCGCCAATTTTTTCAGCCATCCAAAACACATCGCCAGGTGAGCGGCGAGAAGCCACTTATCGGCAGGTTCTCATAACTCGTGCAATTCTTAGCTAGCCGCTAAGGTAATATAGCTGTTTTTATATAAATTTTAATACTAGTGTAGATGAGCAGGGGAGCAGATCCATGTTGATTTGAGGTCCAGGGACCCCCTGCTTCCTGAGATACAGGCCCCGTTATGGGGTGCCGGTATCTCCTATGCATTAAAATCCCACGATCACATGACGCAAGACATTTAAATGCATAGGAGATGCTGGTACCCCAAAACGGGGCCTATATCTCGGGAAGCAGGGGGTCCCCGGACCTAAAATCAACGCGGTTCTGCTCCGGAGGCCCCCTGCTCATCTACACTAGTATTAAAATTGATATTAAAATCTTACAATCACTTTTGAGATATGCGCCGGCCAGATCGCTGCAGGTCGCCGGGTGAGCCCTTTAGAGAGAAGCGATCATCAAGTCGCTGGCTACTAGCCCATTTTGGGAATTTTGCTATCGCAGGTATTCTAGGCTTTCTGAATCTATTCTAGGCTTTCAACGCTCAAAAAACTGGTGGCTTAACTGGCACAGCGATTTTTTTATGAAGCCTTATAGAATAGGCACCTTAAAGTCAGAAGAGACGGAGGCATCATATCACAATTATAAGGAATGTAACAAAAGTTGCAAAAGGGGAATCAAATTAGCAAAAATAAAAATTATAAAAGGATAGCAATAGAAAGTAACATCAACCCTAAAACGTTTTTTAATACCTTAATAACAATTTTTTTTTTACAAAATAATATATAGGACCCTTTCAGTGTGAGATGTGCAGATCAATTATTGAAGATAGTAAAAAGTAGAGGTATTAAACAAATTCTTTGCTTTTGTATTTACCAGGGAAGAATCAATTGCAATAATAGTGCTGCAGGAGGAACCTATATATTAATGAACAATTGGTTAACTGAGGAAAAATTGCATAGGCGGCTTTATAAAATCAGAGTAAATAAGTCACCTGGCCCTAATGGCATGTACCTAAGAATTCTTTAGGAGCTAAGTTCAGTAATAGCCAAATCATTTTAGTTAATATTCAAGGACTCCATTTCCACAGGCTCAGCACAACAAGATTGGTGTAAACCAGACATGGTTTCCTATATTTATAAAGGGAGTTAGATCGTAACTGGGTAATTACAGACCTGTAAGCCTAACATCAATAGTGGGGAAACTACTGAAGGTTTACTACATGATAATATTCAGGAATGCTTAATGGATAACAAAATTATTAGTATGTGTCTGCATTGATTATGAAGGATAAGTTGTGTCAATCTAACCTTATTAGTTTCTTTGAGGAAGTATGGAGGATGTTAGACCATAGTAATGCAGTTGATGTGGTCTACTTATATTTTACAAAGACTTTTTTTTTTTTTTTTTCAACTTCAAATTTTTATTGAATTTTTTCATATCAAATAAAACATTGCATATTTAGAACTTTCAAACGTGGAATAAAAAATATTATTATCAAAATTGTAACATGTTATCTGTTTGTAAACAAGCAAAAAAAACAAAAGACACAAAAAAAAAAAAAAAAAAAAGGGGGGGGGGGAGGAGGGGAATAACAGGTGTGAGATCTCTGCTTCTGTTATTTTACTATTACTCCTATGGGAACTTTCTTCAATTCTTGTGTAGATGACTAACGTTCTTATTATTTTTCTATTATTTCTTATATTTCTGGTTAGTCTTATTAAAAGGTGACCTATAGCTCATTCTTACTCATATTCTTACCCATACTTCAAAAGAGAACGCATTTATCTCTATCATTGCCAGATTGTGGTTCTCTCTACTCCTAGGATGTCTGTCTGGGCCAACCACGGCATCCAGACTTTTATAAATTTGGCGCCAGTGTCATTAACCAAACTCGTTAATTTTTCCATCTGGCAAATATACCACATTCTATTCCTAATCTTGGGGATATTTGGAATATCTGCTTGTTTCCACAGTGCTGCTCCTTGCAAAGACTTTTGATACACAAGAGGTTAGTCTACAAAATAAAGCAAATTGGACTCTAAAAATATTTGCAACTGGATTGAAAACTGGTTGAAGAATAGACAACAGAGAGTTGTCGTAAATAGAACTTTTTCAGGTTAGGTTAAAGTTGTGAGTGGAGTACCTCAGGGATCGGTACTTGGACTCCTGCTTTTTAACTTATTTATTAATGACCTTGAGGTTGGCATAAGAGCAAAGCCTCAATTTTTGCTGATGACACTAAATTGTGTAAGGTAGTACAATCAGAGCAGGATGTAATTACTCTCCAGAAGGACTTGGATAGACTGGAAAATTGGACAGGTTAATGGCAGATGAAGTTTAATACAGATAAATGTAAGGTTATGCATTTGTTAAACAAGACCAAACCGGCAATTTACAAATTAAATGGGGAAACATTGGTAGAATCCTTGCAGGGAAAGGATTTAGGAGTGCTTGCAGACAGCAGGCTTAGCAATAGTATCCAAAGTAATGAAGCTGTGTCTTTTTTTCCTGTTTGTCCAAAGTAATGCAGTAGCTGTAAAGTCAAACAAGATCTTATCTTGCATCAGACAGTGAATTCATGGAAGGGAATTAAACATAATCATGCCCCTTTATAAAGCATTAGTAAGGCCACACCTTGAATATGAATATGGAGTATAGTTTTGGGCACCATTCCATATAATAGACATTTTTGGAATTGAAAAAGTGCAGAAAGGAGCCACCAAATGAATATAGGGGATGGATAATCTAATTTATGAGGAGAGGCTAGCTACAGTAAATTAGATTTATTTACATTAGATAAGAGGTATCTAAGATGGGATATGACAACTATATTCAGGACAATACAAGGAGCTTTCAAAAGAACTATGCATCCCAAGGGCAGTACAAACGACACAGGGTTGTATTGTATTGTATTGTATGTCTTTATTTATATAGCGCCATTAATGTACATAGCGCTTCACAGTAGTAATACATGTGGTAATCAAATAAATAACAGATAATATAAATAACAGGTCATGGGATTAAGTGCTTCAGACATAAAAGTAACATTAAGGAGGAGGAGTCCCTGCCCGAGGAGCTTACAGTCTAATAGGTAGGTAGGGAGAACGTACAGACACAGTAGGAGGGAGTTCTGGTAAGTGCGTCTGCAGGGGGCCAAGCTTTATGTATCATGTGTTCAGAATATCCACAGTGCTATTCATATGCTTCTTTAAGCAAGTGTGTCTTAAGGTGGGTCTTAAAGGTGGATATAGAGGGTGCTAGTCGGGTACTGAGGGGAAGGGCATTCCAGAGGTGTGGGGCAGTCAGTGAAAACGTTTTAAGGCGGGAGAGGGCTTTAGATACAAAGGGGGTATAAAGAAGACTTCCTTGAGAAGAACGCAAGAGTCTGGATGGTGCATAATGAGAAATTAGGGCTGAGATGTAAGGAGGGGCAGAAGAGTGTAAAGCTTTAAAAGTGAGTTATATCTTAAGGTTGGAGGAAAGGAGATTTCACCAGCAACAAAGGAAAGGGTTCTTTACAGTAAGGGCAGTTAAAATGTGGAATTCATTACCCATGGAGATACAATAGATATCTTAAATAAAAAAAAAGGTTGGGCATATTTTTAGAAAGGAAAGGCATACAGGGATATACCAAATAAGTAAATATTGGAAGGATGTTGATCCAGGGAGTAATCTGATTGCAAATATTTGGAGTCCGGAAGGAATATATTTTTCCCCATTTCACTGGGGTTTTTGTTTCCCTTCCTCTGGATCACTATACTGTAAATACTAATATAGGATAAGTATCTGTCGTCTAAATTTAGAATAGGTTGAACTTGATAGACATATGCCTTTTTTAAACCTCATCTACTATGTAACTGTATCATAGGGATGAATAATGCAAATAGGAAAGAGTACATTATACAAAAGTAAACATTAGTTTCATCTTTAATCACTATCATGATGATTTATTTCAAGGTTGTCACATATATATTTAAAAAATAGATGTGTATTTTAACAATGAAGGGGAACTCTTCTCCAGCCCATGGATGCTAATTTGGGGCAAATAAAGGGTGATTGGCACATACTGTACACTAATTCTACATTTTGAACAGGTATTTATTACCATAAACATATTAAAATAGCTTGTCCTAAAAAACAAACAAAAAAACCCTGTACTATGGTTAGTTGTTATATGAAGCAATAGTTAAAGAAAGGGCATGTTATAATGTTGTACATCAAGCACATTGCTATATCTGATATGGATACAATTTGTCTGGGGAATAATTCTATGTCAAATGTATGATAGTCAATTACCACGTTTATTTAACTTGTTGCAGATACTAATGGAATGAATAGTAATGTGCCATACTGTACGTCATGCTCTGATTAACTGAATCTATGTACAATTACTGTTTTTATTATGTTTTTAATAATGAAAATACAATCTTCTATCACAAAGCAAAACTTTGTGAAACAGGTGCATTGCTCAATCATGTAATATAGGACCATCAAAATGAGACATAGAAAGTGTGTTTTGCTCAATAATATTGGCAAAATTGAATTCTAGCAGTTTAGAAGAAAATACGCCGCCTTTTCTTCAAATATATGAGAGTAAATGTGAGATTTTTTTTTTATATAAAAAAACTTGTTGTGGTTTTACTTATAGTATACTAAACTTATTTCTACAGTATATTAAATTCTGTCGACGTTGGTCCAATTTCACAGTTTATTTGTCTTTTGTAACAACGGTTGCCTTTTTGCCCTGGTGTTTAATAGGTTCATGCTGTGTGACCTATGCAGCCTTACTGAAGCCTTAATTTGTGCATAACTAATAAGCCTCTGGAAGCCAGGGTGCTTTTGTACATCTTAATGGCAATGCATAATACTTTCATGCTAATTGAAACCCACAAAACCAATGTAAAAAGCAATTCTGTCTAACTAAATCAATACCAATTCTCCAAGGATATTCTTTTCAAATCAAATTTTCTTTGCAGATACTGTACCTAGATTCTCTTTTTTAATAAAAACAATTTTTAAAGCTTTTATTGTACAGTTGACTGATGGTTATTTTTTTTCTCTGTAGTACATAAATGTGAGTAACCATTACCATCATGTCGCTAACAACATTTCCCAGACTAAGCGAAGTCTTTGGTTTCTGGGCGATTAGCTATTCAAGAAGCAACTGACACACATCCATGGCTATTTTATCCAGTCTGTAAATAAACCAAATACAGTATATCAATTAGCAGAGGATAATGGTGTTATTTGAAGCTGAATCTATCGTCACTTCAAAGAATAATCGTCAAGCTTCTGTTATCACTGTTATTTGTGCAACCTTACTTCTTTTTTGGCATTTATAGTTTTAAATACTGTAATGTATTTGAGAACAGCACTGGCAGGTTACACACCACTCTATATAGATTTTTACATGCACAGTGATTATTCCCTGCCCCGAGGAACTTACAATATTTTTGGTGATCTAGCCAAGTCTTGTTGTTTCTTCCTACATCACAAAGCTCCCTATATTACATAAAGGGGCCAATTCAATAAATTCTGGAGCAGCTTTTGGGGCCATTCTTGGCCGCAAATCCCCATTGACACCGGATGAAAACGGCCTTGGTGGGGTTTCGAACTATATTGAATCATCCCTTAAGTTTTGTACATTACCTCTTCACTGCTTCAGTTACAGTATGTGTTTTTTTCTTCTCACTTCTCTGCATCTCATCTCTAAGTGATTTCTCTGCTTCATCCTCCAACATAAACATTGCAGTCAGTCATATTTTTACCTCACATTGAGTCAATCTCCTCCCCCCCTTCCTTGAAGCTATATGCTGATTCCCTACTAATTTCTGTATTCCTTTCTCAAGCCAAAGCTGAGTTGTACTTTGTAAAGTGCTGTTTGCAATATTAGCTTTTTAAAAATTAAATTGGTGTATTGAGGAGTTGCATTCGCTCAAATGAAAATTTGTGAGTAAAACTTGTATTTACAGTATAGCCATATGTACTTTAGACTTGTATGAAAATAGGCATTTCTATGATATTCTCAATTACTGAAATACAGTGTAGTGCAATGTTTATATTATTAATCTTGTAATTGTAAAAGAAGTGCAAAAATTCCTTACAATGGAAGAGAAATGGTGCAGAACGGTATAGAGAACTGTGTTTGTTTGTTTGTTTATTTTGTGTTCCTTTTCTTTTGTGTAATACAGTAAGTCTTGCTTATTTAGGAGGGGATTCACTAAGCTTCGAAAGAGATATTATAGTTTGATACAGCGATAAGTGCCATACAAGTCAATGGCAGTTCAGTCAGATACAGTAGATCTCAGATACCCCTTATCAGAGTTTAGTGAAAAGAGATGTGCAATCTTGTCAAAGTTCAGCCTGCACATTTTTGCATTATCTTTTCTATTTCTTTACCAATCCGCAAAAGTTAATATGAAAGCATGCAATTTCACCTTTAGGCTATGGCCGCAGTGAGTGCGCGCCTGAGCAACGGAGCGGCTGCGGCGATCGTGGCCTTCAGCCGAGCGATCTGAGGACTGAGGATCTGAGGCGACAAGTAAGCATGGCGGGGCCGTTGCCATGATGTCACACGGCTGGTTCGCCCTCATTGGCTGGACCGCTGCCATGACGTGGCCATCTCTTGGCCGCAGCACCAGAAGTCAAATTTCTTGACTTCTCAAAATGTAGTCTTGTTCATCAGTGTGAAGTTGATTGTACTGCTGGCTTTGCATTTTCAAGACTGTAGGGTTTACCATCACGTTTTAAGTTATGGTGGGTGAAAAAGGCAACAAGAAACCTCCACCGTATTGCATATAGCAAATAAAAAGATCACATGTGAGCACATTCACATGTCTTAGGCAGGCACGTGATGGTAAACCCTACAGTCTTCACACTGATGATATCCATTAAGGTTGAAACATGTCTGTGAATGGTGTCTCTGGCTTTGCATCTGATTCCCATGCTGTGCTTTAAAGCTGTGTTAAAAGCGAGCATTAGCTTATATGGGCTCCATGTAACAATGGTTTTTCAGACAAAAGGTGACACATTGTGTGCTCATTTGCATGTCTTTTCCCAGAATCCCTTGCTACAGTGGAAGCACTGTATGCTGGGGATAATGATGAAAGGCAGAGTTGCAGACCTGCCTAAGACATATGAATGTGCTGACAAGTTATATTTTTATTTGCTATATGCCATACGGTGGAGGTGTCTTGGTTGCCTTTTTCACCCACCATAACTTAAAACGTGATGGTATATAT
>CM071568.1:243675065-243696326 GCA_036426205.1 Ascaphus truei
TGCATATACTGTAGGAATGTTATTTGTGACTGAAACCTAACCCCCCCTCCCCTTTATAGTGTGCAATTTATGACTTAGGTGTTAAATAGTCCTTGAATGTGTATATATATATATATATATATATATATATATATATATATATGTAAATATATGTAAATATATATATATATATATATATATATATATATTGTGACAAACAGCTTACTCCGGGGCTCCGCTGCTTGTCCGGGACGGTTAGAACACGGTCTTTTGGGGTAGGTTAAATGAGGAGGCGTCACGTACTGTTCCTTTAAACAGGCTGTGCCTGGTTTATTCAGTCCCAGGCACTGAGACTGCCACAGTGCATACAACAAAACACATCAAAACAAAAGCTGCTCAGGAGCCCTATATATGGAATTTATTACCATCCCCTGGTTTCTGTCACAATATATATATATATTTACTGGTATAACATACAGTAAGCATTTTGAGATGTATGTGCTATGCAATGACATTTTAACAGCACTCCGCAACTGTGTACCTGATGCTGTTTTGACAGTTGCTTCACGCATTCCTAACCTTGGAATCAATTTTGTTCCTAATTCCTTCTCATCCATTATGTTTTCTAAAACCATGAAGCATAAGGTGTACCATAAACATTGCTAATATTTTATTAGAAATGCAATAAAGTACATGTACTAGTACCCTTATTATTACCCTTTTTAACATTAGCCATTAATTTGATGTTGGTGCCTGATTTAGCTCAGTATGTCTTATCTTGTACTGTGTCTACAATTCTGGTCAATTTGATATAATCAGTAAGTGAAACAATATTGGCAGTTGTTCCTTGTTTCTAGATCAGTCATGTATATATTGAACAGCAAATGATCCAGTGTGGATCCCAGGGGTATCTTCAAAATTCCGTTTCAATTCCAATAGAATGAATTAACTGATGATAAATTAATCCTAATAAGCACACAATGTACATCAATAAAGCACACAATAATTAGGAAACACACCAATCTGTTTGTAATCTATCAGATAGATTGACCAGAAAAAAAATGCAGTGTTAAACAATGCAAAGAGCAATTCAAGGAGTTGTATAATCAATAAATAATCAAATGCATTTCAGTGTCCCACCTCTGTACAACTAATCAAAATACAATGAAAACAATGTTTTGGGATAATACGGTCACTTTTAGGTTCTTTGGCCTTCAATGTAAAACAAGACCATTCACTGACACTAAGTGGTACCAAGTCAACAGAGGCGGAAGTGGCTCAAAGTGTATTAAACTCTTCAGATTAATAGGGATTCTCTAAAGAACACTAACACAGTAAAGATCAAATGCATCAGTATAATGGAGATATATAAATTACAGTGTCTCTGTGATTTCTCATTTAAAAGGATACATTTTAAAATAGCAATTGGCAATCACTTTGCAGTGAGTAACATACACATCTCAAAGTGACACCTTGTTAGTTTCCTCATACTAAATGGAATTTAAAAAATGCAGGTGGCAACAGGTCTGTGAGTCACCTACATTAAATACAATTTTCTGAATATCACATTGCGACTTGTACTTTTTTTTAACTACTGTAGATGGCCTACCAATCATGCTTGCTATAGAGGATTATGAAAACAACCTATGACCTATCGATTATAGTTACTTAATGTAACATTTCGTAGCATAAATGTATATCCTTATCTGGAGAAACTGCACTCATGGAAGTTCATAATTCAAATCCTTAAAGATTTTTTATTTATTTATATAAATGTTTTTCCAGGAATACATTGACACTTAGACTGATGGTGGCTTGAGAGTCTCCGGTAGATTGTTCCAGTTGTGAGGTGCATGGTAAGAGAAGGAGGAGCGACCGGATACTTGGTTGAGCCTTGGGACCATGAACAGTCTATTGAAATCAGATCTCAGGTGATAAGTGCTGCATGTGGTAGGGATGAGGAGCTAGTTCAGATAGGTTGTAGCTTGCCCAAAAAAGTATTTGAAGGCAAGACAGGAGAAATGTACTTTGCATCTTGCCTCAAGTGACAGCCAATCTACTGTAGTTATTGGAATATTTCACTGTGATGTGTGGTGTAATTATATTAGTTTGTTAAGTTGAGTTTGGGGTGCTGTACCATATACTATGTCCCCATAGTCTAGAATTGGCATTAGTATCTGCTGTGCGATGCACTTTATGACCAGCAGGCTTAGGGAGGATTTGTTCATATAAAATGCACCTAGTTTGGCATAGGTTTTGGATGTCACAGTATCAATGCTCAACCCAAATGTTAAATGGGAGGTAATGTTCAGATTTTTTTTTTTCAATCACCGTTATCTGACCTGCCTCCTGTCTATCTATAAATATGTTAATCAGTCCCTTCAGGGGAGAGCAACAACTGAACTAACAACTAAAACACTCCGTTGGGATTCCCACAGCGTGAGTGCCATTAAAACGGAAGGACCCCCGCTGTGTTAATCTGATGAGCCATAGTCTGGCCGCTTGAATCTCACGGCTAGGGTGACACCTGAAGAAGCACCTGAGTGCGAAAGGCATAGAGGTCCGTCATATCCGTTTTTCTATCACCGCGCTAGACGTCCCTTCAGCTGTTTTTCCCTGCATGCGAGGTTGCAGCGCGTATGCGCATGCCCGGCTGCCGGTTGATCTTTTGCTTGCACGGAGCAGGGACTCAAGCAGGCTGTTAAAGTTGTTACATTGTAGCCTTGTGTGCCGGGCTAGAAGTGCAGCGAGGCACTAAGGCTGGGACGTCTTCAGAGGATCAGCTGTGCTCTGCCATTTCCGGGTGCTGCGAGCGGTCAGTCCTGATATATAAGAACTGTTGGACTGTCAGCTCTCTGGATGCCGATTTTATCATTTTTATATGTAAGTGCATGTATTTATGGTGTGTCTTATGAATACATTCATTACCATTCACCTCGGTGCGCTGTGTCTTCTCTTTCTCATATATATGTATATGTATATATATATATATATATATGTATGTGTGTGTGTGTTTTAAAAATTTAAAACACCCACACATACTAGATTATATATATATATATTATATATATATATATTATATAATATATTATATATATATATATATATACAGTGGTTGACAATCACCAAAAAATCTACCTCGCCACCTAGTACCAAACGTGTGCTGCTTGGGCCAATATTTACTCGCCCGGGGGTTAAATCCACTCGCCCGGGGCGAGCAAATGTATAGGTTTGACGATCACTGTATATATATATATATATATATATGTATGTGTGTGTGTGTGTTTTAAATTTTTATCATCATTTATTAATTGTTAACTGTTAGATACTACTCTAGACATAGCGATAAGCCGCTGTCTGACGTCTCCTACTGTACTCTCTCAGTCAGAATATGTATTTAAGCTCAAATCAAGATGTTCCACTGGTCTTACAGCATCCTTATCTGCTGGCTTAATAATTTTCTATTATATTTTATATTTAGGTAGACACAGATAATGAGGAACAACCATCTGACCTGTTTCTACGATCTACTAGCACAATTATTGATCAAGCAATTCTGATTTCCTTATTTCTTGGTTAAAAATAAATATTTACATAAGAAGCAAAAAAAAGCTCCAGCTTAACATGAAGTAAAAAGGACTCTCAAATGTACTATTTATTCATAACAGAAAACCATCTGAATTTTAGCAAAACACAAAAATGTATTAGAATCAAAACTAAAACACTGGGTTAAGTGTACATACTGTACATACAATAGCTATTTACAATCTTTATCACATGCCATTTTGATGAATTAATGTTAATTTTACTGACTATATTGAAATTGTGGACTCCATTTTTTTCTAAATCTACCTTTATTTGAAACCACTGTAAATAGTTTTTTTTTGCTTTCATGTACCAGTTTTGCTTGTAGTCACTGATACTTTACTAAGCATTTTTTTTTGTATCGTACTTCAACAATTGTTACTGTACAACTAACAACCATTATAGAATTTTTAAATGGCTCATTATTCTAGCATCAATCTTCTAGATTATATTCTATGATTCTCTATATGCATAGATATTGATGCAATTACTCAATTAGATGCTTTATACGTGGCTCAGAATACAAATGTATGCAAATTCACTTATAAATAACTGTGAACAAATTAATTATAGTCCACATTTCTGTTCAGGTATGAGTTGCTTTTGTGGCAACGGTCAAGTGATCAAAAAAATATGAAACATTGTCGGTGTAGAATATATGAAATAGGAAACAGCATATTTTACAGACAGGTTCCAAATATGTAGCAAATAATTACATACAGTAGAGGCAACTCTTATTCGAACAAAAACCAGTGGCAATTCCCCAAAAAACCCAGGAAACACCCAGGTACATTCTGAATACATGCCTTAAACTTTCCTTAAACTAGCCCCAGCATTTCTGCATTGATTAATGGCCTATCAGATTAACAGCGGGGGTCCCTGGCAGTCCCATTCAAACTGAATTGGACTGCCAGGGATCCCTGCTGTGTTAATCCTATGGGTCGTTAGTCATTGCAGAAATGCCTTAAACGTGCCTCAAACTAGCCCAGAACATACTCAGCACATACCCAGCACATACCCAGAATGTAACCCGGCTAGTTTACGGCAAATGTTAGAATAAACGTTGCCTCTACTGTACTGCACCATGGCAGATGAACTGACCCACCACCTTGAATGTGTCAAAAATACAATAATAGACATGTTATCATTTCATGCTTTGTGTACTGCGTGAGGAACACAAGAAATGAGCAGTGTTTCGGATTACAACTAGCCCTATCTCTAGCCACGCCATGTAGGTCGAAATGATATTCGTTTTTTTGTTCCTCAATAAACCAAGTATGAATTGATTAAGTGTGTTCTGCTGTATTTTTGACATGCAGTCCTGCTTGCTGTGGCAGCTCAACTCCCATTGTATGTAACAATGTCAAGTGATCAACAAGTTGCTAAATGTGGTAACGTGCAGCAAAGCTATAGTAATATGTGGCCAACCTTAATTACTTTGAAATTATACTAATACAGTACTAAGGTCATCATGATGGAGGGATACACAGAGAACATCAGCAAGGCCTGGAGCCCCTAGGCAAAGGGCAACATGACTGCCTGACGAGTGGGGTGGGGGAGCTAATTGTTGCAAGTTTGGGTTAGTGGGGAGGAGTGTAATGAGTGCTCACCACAAACTGGACTGAACTGCAAGACCGATTTGGGGATAAAGAAACACTGACCTGGAATCGCGAAGTTGCTTCCGGATTGCAGATTCGTAGTCGTGGGTAGTCGGGTCAGGGTTGGAGAAGTGAGGAATGTAGATATACTTGTCGTGGTCAGAAGTAGGAGAGGGTATGGGTCGTTGGTGTCACTAGCCATGGTCGAGGTTCGGAGAGAGGCGGTTGGTCATAGAAAGGAGCAGGGTTCAGGTAAAGAACTGCAAAATAAGGTATAGAAAAGCAAGGCAGGACAAGGCAAGGCGGGACAAGGCAAAACACTGAGCTTGCGACCAGCACGACGTCACAAGTGTAAAACTATTATGCTCAGCTGATTTGCAGAGGCAATCGCTGAGCCTATAAAGGAGGAACAGCCAATCGCTGCGGAGCTGCACAGCAGAAGCTGCAACTAGAATCAGAGCCCTGATTAGTTGCTGGGCGGGGTTTGCACAGCAGGAACTGATGATGAACCAGCAGCAGCAAGGTCTGGTTCAAACTCTGGTGCGGAGCCTGCGCCCGAACCTCACAAGGAGTAAGAATTTGCATACATCTTTCAATCTAGACCTGTAAGAAGAAATCCCACACTTCTGTTTATAATGTTATTATTGTGATTTATATTTGTGGTGCTAACTTTGCTATTTCTTGTTGCAGCTTTACGGCAAAGTGTTAGAGGGGAAAGGGACCCTGGCATAAAGTTGTCTCCTTTGGGTGAGGTCCAAGGTACCTCCAGTAATTATTTGGGGAAAGCGGGGTCATACTTGGCTTGGGTGGTCGGTATGACAGTGTTCTTCCAGTGGAGGTGTTGTATGGGGCCAAGTGGTTTGGGCGGCTACTTGGCAAATGGTTACAAGCCGGGGGTATCCCTCAGGCTTATGTATGGTTACAGAGAAACCTAGCAGTGTACCCTAGTTTTGATTGTTATGTATAATGTTAATAAAGTCGCTCCCTGTTTCTCCCAATCATGTGTGTGTTTCATTAATATAGGGGTGGTTTTGGGCGGGATTCAGAGTCGAGTGATAGGTAAGTCATGCCACATGAAGTGTAAGGAAATCATAGAGTATCAGCAAAGGCAAGGTGCTTGATTGTTACTACATCTGATAGCCCTGGATAAGCAGACAAGGCAATCACAATGGCAGAATAGATGTCCATTTTCAAGCTAGTACAATGATAATTTCTCAGGACTTCTCAAGGACATTGCATCATTAGTATACAGGAATGTGTTTCTCTTGTGACAATTATAGGATTGATGACCCTTCTATCATTTAGCCAGCTATCAGAATCCTTGTACGTGTAACACATAGTAAACAGACAGTCACTTCCTAGACTCTCAAATCTACCGATACAAAAGTACAAATGAGTAAAATTTCTATCAAATATTTTTAGACATTAAGCACAGTATTTATTAAGCAGTGCCATAATGCAGCTCTCTCCCCAAATAATATTATAAAATGCTGTGTACATCATTATTAAGCTTAACAACTCCTTGATTTGTTTATAAATATATATTTTTTAATTTTTTTTATTTATTTATTTTTTGCTGATTTTCTACTTGCTCATTATTTCCCTGGTATCAGTTGTTAACTTGGCGACCTCTGTCAATTTAATGTGAGTGAATGACACCAGCCATTTCAATCTTCATGAGAGGCACATTTTAAGCAAATGGCCCTGGATAGCTCCAGAGCTTATTACTGTATAGAAAATATGGATCATTCCTTATGTAACCTATTTAGCTGTAATTAAGTACTTTAGAATTAGCTAGGATCCACTTATATGCCATTTGACTACAAACCTCAAATCATAGTTTAAAATCGGTCCAGGTTGCTGAAGTGGTGATGATCCAGCATTGGCTTTGAATTTCCAGTTTCTTCTCTCTTGGCAATTTAAGTGTAGCTGGTTTTTTTGTATTTGGGTGATTAGTAATCTTATAGATTGGTACCAACAGGAGTCCCTTTCTAGCTTCCCCCTGGCCTAACTGAGGGAGGTGAATGGCCGGAGTTTTTGGTGGTAAAGAAAAGGATGTTTGTCGCGGTTTCTCCCCAACATATAATGTTTCAAAGTGTCCTCATAAAAATACCTGAGGGTACCAGCTCAGTGACAGCGGGATTGGGGACCTAATAGGGCAGATAGGGATTTAAGGCCTGGACAGTCAATGAGACTAGCACTGGTACCTCCACGGAACAACCTGTAACCTTAATTCACATATATCCAGTATTCACAATTCCTTAACTGGAATAATTTAAAACAGAGATTGAGAACAATAAAAGGTAGTTTACTGGATAAATGGGGTAAGGAAAAAACAAACAATAAATTGCACCCCACCTCCTCTCAAGAGGCAAGCTGCGGTAAGACCGTGACATCGGGGTTTTGGAGCTCCAGCAAGCTGATGCCGCAGCTCACAGGCTGAACGTAGAAGTGGGGATTCCCTGCCAGCTGGATTGTAGGGGAAGCACAGCGCCGTCCAAAGCTTGCTGTCTATTCTGTCTTTATCTTTGCGCACAAACAAACATATAAGTGCGGATTTGTTTTATTTTTCTTATGAAATAAACATACTTTTTACACATTCATCTCTCTGGGTAAACTACCTATCGGGGTGAGAACTACACCATAGCATGTCTGGAGAGGCTTGTCCCTCTATTACCACACAAGAGGGCCATATGCCCACTGATTTGCTCTGTGAAATCCAGTGGGGACTTAGGCAGACGGATTTGTGTCCGCATAAGAAACCTTATAATGCCAGCTGTCCTCACTGGACTGTGTGAGTTGTGGCATTGGCCACTTTTAAAGACTACACATTTATCATTACTGTTCTATATACAGTCCTCCTGCCTTTTCTCTATTTTTATGATTCTGCGCTCCCTAAACAACATTACCAAATTTCTACAAGGATCGAAGGAGGATTCACCTGGGTCGAGCAGAGTTATATTTATTGTCACGGGAGACCAGTTCTTTAAACCTGGGATCAATTCACTAGGCAGGACAAGATAGTGGAATAAAATGAGGTGTTTTAAGGTGAGACCAGAAGACATTCAAATGAAACACAAAATACAAGAAATACACACTTAACTGGGGGTCTGTGGGGAGTCTCTAGCCTCAATTAGGTGCAGGACGCCTGCTTCAGAAGGCTTACCCTGTCTACTCCACGTCCAGGACAACATTCAAATGGGTACCCGCAGATCACACGCGGTCTGCGAGTAAAATGGGGGGACAAATAGTATCTTTGCCCCCTGACCCTGTACACATGTTTTGAACACATTTTCACCCAAATATCCCTTTTTAAACTCCCACTCCCGAAATCCCAGGTTTATTGACAGTCAATAAGCACTGAATACATACAGTGTCCCCAGCTTATGGTGGTACTAAGCAACCGGAGCCCATGGTTTTCAGGGATAACCAGTCAGGCTTCACTTTTATTATGAAGACTGGTCACCCCTACTGTCACATTTATATTATATAATATCTTTATCGTTCACACAATTCACATATTTGCATATTTCATGCACATCTTTTCACTTTAATAAATCACTATACTTGCCTAAACACATATAGAGCTAAAGACTTGGAGAGGGGTGGTCGACCAGAGCTTGGGGGAAGAGTTAAATGGATGGGAGCAGAGTGGAGAGTAGAGCAAACAGGGTGCTAAGGTAAGAAGCTTGGCTCTGGGAAGGATGGGGGTAAGGAGATTGGCCCTGGGGAGGAGGAAGGTAAGGAGCTTGGCCCTAGGGAGGAGGAGGAGAGGTTAAGGAGTGTGGATCTTGGCTAGGTAGAGGATGAGGTACTGAGTTTGGCCCTGGGGGAGAGGATAAGGAGATTGTGCAACTGTGAGGGGGTACCTAGGCCATTAATAAAGGTATCTGGCCCGGCTGGGTGCCCTGAGCCATATTGGGGGATTGTGATTGTCAGCTCTTCAACCCAATCATGGCATGAACTGCATTTGTAATAAAGGTGTATGTGTATTTTTACAGTTCCAGGAGTGCCAACCAGCAGAGATGTGCAGGGCATGAGCCTCAGGGTGATTTTAGAGTAAAAACATTGTAATGGTGTGTTTGGGTAGAAGGGGGCCAGTGTTGTGGGTTACCCTGAAACAGGCACTCAGGAATCCCCCCAGATTCCTGAGGACATGAGGAACACAGACCACCGGATAAAATCCTCCCTAGAAAGCAGTTTGCAGCTCAACATCAAATCTCCCTGCTTCAGCACAGAACAGTAAGACTGGGCAGGGAATTGAATTACATTCAAAGGTCCCCATATATGCCCCCCAAAAAAACATAACCAAGGGGGCTACAGTGTATCTCCCGCCATGTATAAGGTGGCGAGAGTTATATATGTTTAAGTTAAAGTGTATCATATGGCAAGGTTTCTCTGTATAAGTGGAAAAGAAAATGGTTTTAAAAGTTCCCCATGTTTATATTTTTATTAAAGTAAGGTTCAGAGGAAGCCTTTCAGTATGGATACAAATCAATTTGCATGGGAAACAGGGGCTACTCCGCCCTCTAAGCTTCAAAGGCAATCCAGGATATGGAGGTGTTAACCATTTGTTAGCAAGGGGGGGAGAGGAAGAGAATTTCAATAAGCCCTCTTGGCCAGTTTCAAAGACAATCCAGGATATGGAGGTGTTAACCATTTGTTAGCAAGGTACGGGGGGGGGGGGAAGGAAGATACATTCAATACGCCATCCTGGCAAATGGCTGCTCTGCCCAGACATAGCGGCGTCAGGTAGGGGGGACGGGCCTCATATGCTAAGCGGCCAAGGTGCAAAGTTGGCACATGCCCAGAGCAGACTGAGAAGCCCCTCTGCCAGGTTTGCAAAGTATTGGCAACTCTGTGATAGGGGGAAGGAATTATGGGTTAATATAGGACTGGTTAGTGCATAAGAAACCCTGCAGCCCATCGGGAAGGAGTTTCATTATGTAACAAAATTCATCATGCAGTGAAAGATTCATCCTGTAACCAGACTTAGCAGCGCAACTAGTAAGTGTATTTTTAGTTGTAATTGTAAATCAAGCTGTGTTTGTTCATTCTGTAAATAAATCACAATTTATTTTATCTCTTGTTTTCCTCAATCAAAGGATCTGGGTATTTTGGTGTAAAAAGCGCTGGTCTCCCGTGACAGATTGGCTCATGGTGAGAGGAAGGTAAAGAGTGTGGCCCATGGGGGTGTAACCATGCTGTAAAATGGCTACAGTCATCTCTCCTGCTGACAGTAAGGCCTGGTAAGTTATGGGCATTCCAGCAGTAATTATGGAGGTTTGCCCTCACACCCTGGTGAGGTGCCCTATGTATGGATGGGAGTGGTCACATGCTCTGAATACATGATTAGTGATGTCAGAGTTGTGCCAGCCCCCAGAGGATACATAAGGCACAGCACTGTTCAAAAGTTAGTTGCTGAGTTGTTAGAGGAGGAGTTCAGAAGCTGTTGGAAGGTTATGTAAGAGACTATGAGACAAGGAGCAAGTCTGAGTGCAGGCTTGGGAGGAGACAGCTTATAAGACTGTGACCAGGGACCTGGCACAGGGACTATCTCCCTAAGGGGAGATAGGGAATCCACCAATTAGGGAAAGGACACCTTTCAAAGGGAAGTGCGGTGAACATGAGCGGCTGAGTACACCCACTGTGAGGGGCAGCTGGCCCGCCGCAAGTCAATAAAGATGATCCTGTTAAACCATACCCTTGTGTGTAAGTGTGGAGTCATTACACAGAGGAGTGCACCACGGAGGAGTTCCTCACCAGGACCATCCTCAAGCGGACGCTGGGATCCTGATGAGGTGGAGGCGCTGCACTGGATATAGGTAGGACTCAAGCACACTACCTCAGCTGCCTGTCTGGGTTGGCAATCCCCACACAACATCATGCGGGAGACTCAGGAGTCCTGTTGCCAACAGGTGCACCACCAGACACTACACTGTAATGGGGACTGGTTAGACCACAGGGGCCAATGTGAGATTGGGTGGGTCAGGCTAGGCCAGAAAATCTGTTACAGGGGGATGCACTGGCACCTCGAAGGAGATTACGAGAGTCCTATCTATTGCTGCTGCACTTTGAAGTGTAAGGCAGTTAAAAGCCCCCCCACTAGGGGAGCAGTGGTACACTGAGGCATGTTACTTGGTAGGGGAGTTTGTGTACTGAATGGAGGTCAGTCAATGCTGGCTACACTGGGTTTGTCAGGGGTCAACCCAATAAAAAAATACAAAGGCTACCAACCTTACCTCCCCCACCCAAAACCATACAAAAATTAAAAGCCGAATAGCTACCAATAAAACCCCACCCAAAACCATAAAAAAACGAAAGGCCGAATAGCTACCAATAAAACCCCTCCCAAAACAATAAAAAAAATCCAAAGCCCAACGGCACAAAAAAACACCCAAACTATAAACAATACTGTAGCTTGATGGAAAAGCATTTTTTTTTAAATAAATCCTGTGCCATCCTTTGCCTATGCCAGTGGATCCTCAATTTGCCATGAAGCCTTTTATCCTCAGTTAATTGAAGACTCTTCTTTCGTAAGTACTTATGTAGGTTTGGTTAGGGGTTAGATTTGTTGGGGAGCTGGAGGTAGATTTGTTGGGGTAGTTTCCGGGTGCAATATTAACTATTTTTTAACATAGCTTGCTGTATCCGGGCCATAGCCAGGTATCATCCTCAGTTGCTTTTGCAGAATTATTGTCAGTATATAGGGATGCGGAAGGCAGGATTCTTTACACCAGAGAATTTAATATGTGATTGAGGAAGTGGTGTGAAGAGGAGGTATTCAAATGTATTAGAGATAACTGTTCAATCTGCAGGGATATCGGTCTATAAAAAAAGTGGTAGTCTGCATCCATCTTGGAGGGAAACCAGGACAAGTCTGCACTTATTTATTTATTTATTTTATTTATAAAATATTTTACCAGGAAGTAATACATTGAGAGTTACCTCTCGTTTTCAAGTATGTCCTGGGCACAGAGTAAAACAAAATAATACATGGTTACAAATACAGTTACATAAATGAACAAGGTATACATTATATACAAGACATTGCATGCACAGTTAAAGAAAATATATATTATGAGCGTATGAAACAGTTACAGACCAGATTAAAGTGTGAGACAGCCTTAGATTTGAAAGAACTTAAGCTGGTGGTGGATATGAGAGTCTCTGGTAGGTTGTTCCAGTTTTGGGGTGCACGGAAGGAGAAGGAGGAACGTCCGGATACTTTGTTGAGTCTTGTGACCATGAATAGTCTTTTGGAGTCTGATCTCAGGTGATAGGTACTGCATGTGGTAGGGGTGAGGAGCTTGTTCAGGTAGCTGGGTAGCTTGCCCAGAAAGTATTTGAGGGTGAGACAGGAAAGGTGAACTTTGCGCCTAGACTCTAGTGATGACCAATCTAGTTCTTTGAGCATTTCGCAGTGATGTGTGTTGTAGTTGCATTGGAGAACAAAACGACAAATTGAATTGTAGAGGGTATCAAGTTTGCTAAGGTGGGTTTGAGGAGCCGAGCCATATACTATGACTCCATAGTCAATAATTGGCATTAGCATCTGCTGTGCAATACGCTTTCTGACCAGGAGACTTAGGGAGGATTTGTTCCTGTAAAGTACCCCTAGTTTGGCATAGGTCTTGGTTGTCAGGGTATCAATGTGCATCCCGAATGTTAAGTGGGAGTCAAACCATAAGCCCAGGTATTTAAAACTAGTGACAGGTGTTAGGGTGGTTTTAGCGTTGGTTCTAATCAGGAGCTCAGTCACTGGAAGCTTTACAAATTTAGTCTTGGTCCCAAATACCATTGTTACAGTCTTGTCAGTGTTTAAAAACAGTTTGTTTTGGGAAATCCAGTTTTCGAGTCTCAAAAAGTCAGACTGAAGTATGTGTTGAAGGTCAGAGAGGCTATGGCTGTGTGCATACAGGATTGTGTCATCTGCATACATGTGTATTGAGGCTTCCTTACAAGCTGTGGGAAGATCATTAATGAACACTGAGAAGAGTAGGGGCCCCAGAACAGAGCCTTGCGGGACACCACAGGTGATATCCAGGGGGTTGGAGTTAGAGCCTGAGATGGACACATGTTGGGATCTTCCTGATAGGTAGGACTGAAACCAGTTTAAAGCATGTTTCCCTATTCCAGAGCTCTGGAGTTTGCTAAGCAGGATAACATGATCAACTGTGTCAAAAGCCTTTGCAAAATCTAGGAATACTGCACCAGTGAGTTGTCCCCGTTCCATTCCGCACTGGATTTCATTGCAAACTTTTAGCAGGGTAGTTACGGTGGAGTGTTTGGGACGAAACCCAGACTGGAATTAGCTAGGGAAATTTGTCTTGGTGTAGAAATCGCTTAATTGGGAGTAGACACATTTTTCCAAAACTTTGGATAGAATTGGGAGAAGTGAGATTGGCCTGTAGTTTGAGACAGTGTTTTTGTCCCCACTTTTGAAGATTGGGACAACTCTGGCAGTTTTCCAGGTCTTAGGGATATGGCCTGCAGACAGGATAGAGTTGACTATGGACGCAATTGGTTTGGCAATGGCTGGGGCACCAAGTCGTAGGAACCTAGATTGTAGTAAGTCGGGTCCACATTGGCTGCTTAGTTTTAGTTTGAGGAGCGCTTGTGTTATCTCCTCTTCAGATATTGGGCTAAATTGAAAATTGTGGGCAGTGTTGGGAGGGGGTGGGACTATAGGGGTACTCCCAGGATGAGATTCAGGTTTGGGGTTTGTGCTGCGTTTCGCTAATAAGTTAGTGGCACACCCCACAAAGTAATCATTGAATGCATTTGCAATGTCAGTGGGGTTTGTCAGAGTAATATCCCCCTTAGTGATATTACTTGGTTGTTGATGGTTAGGAGCTTGGAATATATTGTTGATAACCTTCCAGAAGTTAGCTGGGTTTGATGTATTTTGGTGGAGATTGTCAGAGTAATATTGTGCTTTTGCATACCTTGTTTGCCTTGTGCACACGTTCCGCAGGCATCTGTAGTGATTGAGATCCTTGGTAGTGCCAGTTACTTTGTAGCTTTTCCACAAGGCATCCCTGAACTGGTAGAGTGCTATAAGGTCAGGTGTAACCCATGGAAGGTGGGCCCCCCGTACCCTTATTTTGCATAGTGGAGCATGGGTATCGCAGAGTTTTAAGAACTCGGATTGGAAATAGTCGAGCGCAGAGTCAGGGTCGGGAATTAAATCGATTCTGTGCCATGGGCAGTTGGTAAGGTCATCCAGAAACTGTTGTGGGTTAAAGTTTTTAAATGTTCTAGTGAGGAGAACTTTAGGGCTTGAATGGGGCGGTTTAATTTTCCTTACACAGTACACTATTGCATGGTCACTGAAAATATCAGGAAGGATGCCAGAGGATTGGATTCTGCTGGGGTTTGAGGAGAGAATCCAGTCTAGCAAGGAATGGTTATGCGACTTCAGGTTTATTCGTGTGGGTTGGGAAATGAGTTGCGATAGGTTAAGTGACTTGAGTTGTATCTGGATTTTGTGGTTTTTAGGGTCAAGCCAATTGAAGTTGAAATCCCCTAGAACTAGCAGCTCACTCTTCTCATTCAGAGAGGAAATGGAGGCAAGAAATTGGGTGATATCAGTCAAGGATTGTGGAGGGGCTTTAAATGCACTTAATTGGCAAGAATTTAAATTAGTTGAGGGAAGCAAATAAATTAGTCAGGATAAACCCAAACACCCAGACCTCCCCCACCCTGCAAGAGGTAATGATTGGGTGGGAAATCGCAGAAGGAAAAATATCCAGAGGAACATAAAACAGTTTAAATATGACACATGCAGAAGAATGTGCATAGGAAGACAGCAAGAATAAGGAAAAGCAGTAACAAAAGCCATTGGGCAAAGTGTACAAATGCTCATAGTTTAGAAAACAAAATCTGAGAACTAGGTTTGAGTTTTTGGACTGGGTGACTAAGGAAATATCTTAGGGTGGAGAAATAGATGCTAGTAAGGCCGTTGGCACTTTCCTAAATACAGTAGATGACTAATAAACAAGTTGCAATGCTTGGGATTGAAGATAAAGATGGTTTAATGGAGCATACATTGGTTGAAGAGACAGAGATTTGTGGTAAATGGAGTACATTGAGAGGAGGGGAAGGTGACCAGTGGAGTATATCAGGGATCTGTTCTTGAACCGGCACATTTAATATCTTTATTAGTGTCATTACAAATGGTCTGGAGTGGAAAGTATTCCTTTAAGCAGATGACAAAGATAGGCAACAGGGTTGACAATCCAGGGGGTGTATGCAAAATGATTAATGATTAAGGTAGATTATTATTATTTCAGCTAACTTAAAAGTATTTATTTGAGCTGACTTGGCAAATAATGTAACAAAGCAATGCGGAAAGCAAGCAGGATGTGTGATTGAATAGCAGGATGTGGTAGATGAAATAGCACCAGATAGGGTGGTGATAGGCCCTGCCTACACAACCCCAGCCGTTAATTGCCTCCTGCGAATCCGTTACAATATTCTGCTTCCCTAACATTGCAAGCAATAAAAACAGCAAAATTTCTCTCACAAATGCAGACATGCCAACTCTCCGCTACAAGTCGTAATTTTTCTCCTTCTACCGAGTTAGCGAGAGATTTGAATGTTGAGGCGGGTGATCGGAAAATTAGTGTTAAATTCTGGTCTGTGCATAGATTAGCGTGGGGCCCCCGGGCAACTGCCCAGCGTGCCCATGCGTTAAGACGGCACTAAACAAGATAGACCAAGTGGTTCAAATTCTATTTCTATGTTTCTTTCTCTTGTTCTGGCCAGCAAACTCTCTACAATATATTATTCCCCTTTCCCCAATGAGTTCATTACCAAATAACCTGAATGTTCAACATTTTAGCCAAGTTTTATTTTTATTGTATGTGTGCAGACATATACAGTAGTATGAAATAGAAATTAGAACATTTGTAATTAGCTTAATGGGGTGAATATAGAACATTAGGGCAAAACTAGCTCAGAATCTTTTTTTCATTAAGAGCAGAGATGACACACATGGGACACAATGGAAGGAAAATGGACCTGATTTTGGAGAGGATGGACCAAATGGTGAGTGACATGGCAGGAATGGCAAGGTACATAACGGTCTGTATTCTATTCCAGGCCCACAGTAGCAAGGCAGAGCAACACTATTAAGACTGTTGCTCACCAGAGGTAGATACCTGGAATCAGGATCAACGAAGCAGATGGTTGACAGGGTCCCTAGGTGTCAGTAGTCAGGTCACACACAGAGGTTTAGGGCCAGTGACATGGAACAAAGTCAGGTCTCAGGCAGAAGTCTAGGACAGGCGGCAAAGAATGAAGTCAGATTCAGGAAAAGCTCCAGGGCAGGCAGCAAGGTACAAAGTAAGGTAACAGGCAGAAGTCCAGGGCAGGCAGCAAACAGGAATGTCAGGGGACAAGCCGAAGTCAGGAACCTAGTAATCCAATAGTAGAAAGTGGACAGCACCAGGGAAGCAGGAAAGTTGTGACACAAGGAAGAGACTGTGAGGTGCCTTCGTATAGGACAGGGCAATAGCATGCTGCAGATAGAACAGTAGACAGATGAGAGGCTATAGAACAGGAAGCAGACCCAACTAGCTTAGCCCTGATGAGCATCAACATCATGTTCATGTAGTAAACACATCCAGAGATACTGTAAGGCAGTGGTGTGCAAACTGGGGGGCATTTGCCCTGGTAAATCAGAAAAAAACAAAATTGAATTGTTTAAATATTTTAAACAAGTCCCCTTTTTGTTCAGCGGACAACTGGCTACCCATAGGGATTTATCATCACTAAAGGTGTTCCCCTGTGTGGTTGAGGACCCAGGTCCGTTTCCTCTTCCACCGGGTGTATGAACAGAGACCTCTGCTCCTTCTGCTGGACTCTGGTTGAAAGATCTCGTAATCCACATCAGCCGTGCGGTGGAGTACTTTGAATGGGTTCTGCAACTTTTCTAGGAGTTTGCTCCCACAATTGGGTAATAATAACATCACCTGGTCCCCCGGGTGAAACACTCTCAAGCGAGCATTTTGGTTGTAATGTCTCTCCTGACTGTCTTGGGCTTATCTAAGATTCTCCCTAGCAAAATGGTGGACCACATCTAGGCACTTCCTAAGGTCCAATACATCTTGCAGGGTATTCTTAGGCTGCGGTCCCAGTCATGTCTGTGACACACGCGCCCGGCGGGGGGGCGGCGCGTGCACAGCGCTAACCGCGATCTGCGGTCTGAGGGGAGAGAGGGAGCTTGCGACGGAAGGGGGTGTGCCCATTATGTCACGCGGCTGGTTTGCCCTCATTGGGCGAACCGCTGGTGGGGGCGTGGCCACACCTCAGTCGCAAGTTTTAAACTAAATTTCATTGAGTTTAAAAAAACTTGCAGTACGGTGCGGTTGCACCTTCAGCGTGAAGGTGCGTACTGGGCCCTTCCCCATTGAGGGGCGGTGCTCACACGCACAGCGCACGCCGAGCCGTGCGCTGTGGCAGTGACTGGGACCGCAGCCTTAGAAGGGGACTGCTGTTCCTCCCAGGACTCCTATAGAAGGTCTAGGATAGCCGGGGTTGGCGGCCAAACAGTAGTTTAAATGGAGAGAATCCCGTGGAGGCCTGTGGAACATCCCGCACTGCAAACAGCAGAAAAGGGAGAAGTTCATCCCAGGCTCTCTTTTCCGAATCTGCAAACTTTCTCCACATACATTTTCGAGTTTGATTAAATCTTTCCCCCAATCCGTCAGTCTGTGGATGGTTGACCGATGTCTGAACTGACTTGACCTCTAGTAATTTTAAGACATCCTGCATCAGTTTAGCCATAACATTTGTACCTTGGTCTGTCAACATAACCTGGGGAAGTCTGACCTGTGAGAACAGCTCCAACAATTTGATGGCTACTTGCTTCGCAGTTGCTGTCCTCAGGGGGAATGCCTCAGGGTATCTTGTTGCATAGTTGACTATAACCAGAATAAACCTGTGTCCTTTCACAGAATGCTCTAGCGTTTACTCCAATCCTCTCAAAGGGAAATGAGACCAAGGGTAGAGGAGCCAAGTGGGATGTTTTTTGTCCCTTTGGGCTGGTTAGCTGGCATTCAGGACATGCCACACCTAATTTAGCAATATAACTATGCATCCCTGGCCAATAGAACTGGAACAAAATATGTCCATAGGTTTTACCACAGTGACCACCCCAACGGACAGTATGGACTGGGTGAAGACAGTTTTAACAAACACCTTGGGAACCAAGATTTGTCTGGTGACCTTCCCTGTTTGTGCCTGCCTTTTCACCCTATACAGAATATAATTTGATAGTTCAAAATGAGGGAACACCATTGCCCCTTGTGCATTCAATATCTGGTGATCGATTTTCCTCTTTCTCATATTGTCTGGCCAGGATTGGATCTTCCCTCTGTCTCTGGCAAAAATCAGGGAGACATAGCTCTGGTAAATCTCCCTCCTTCTCTCCCTCCTTCTGGCCATCCCCAGTCATTACCTGTGACTTCTGTCTATTAGTATGGCCACATTGAGTCCCAAATTTCTGCAACCAGTCCTGTTTGTCATAGCGTCTTTGCCTCTGAGTCTTCGGAACCTGCTGTCTACTGGGGAATAGATCTGCCGAGAAGCAGAACAGTTTACCAGGCTTCTGCTGTACCAGAGAATGAGGCTTCTCTTGAGAGGGAGCCATTAAGTTTGAAAAGAAAGGCCAGCCCCGGCTGAGCAAAACAGGGGCAGGGAGCGACTCCTACTTCGAGCCTGACCGCCCGACCTTTTACCTGTAGCAGGATTTTGGCCATTGGATATAATTTTACATCGCTGTGTATACACTCTATGGTCCATGGGGAGTCATAGGAAAGCACGCCAGGCAGTAACAGTTCCTGGGGACCAGGAGTTGGATGGGTCCTGCGTGCAATGTTTTCTGAAGTCTCTCGTTTGGACCTCTCCGTTGCTGGAATGACTGCTCCTTTCATGGGATTTGGCAATTGTGTGTGAATGGGTAGTAGTTTACCCATTGGTCCGGTCTCCCTCTTTGGGTGTCCGCCAGCACCGGTGGAGTCAGATCTGTCGGGCCCAGGAAACTCTCCTGATCCTCGGCCCTTAGTAAGTTTTCAACATGCTGGACAGCCAAAGTTAGAGTTTTTGCAGCATTGCGTTTTACCCAAGAGTGTGCAGGGCGTGGGGGTTTATCATTTGTAGGAATTGTTTAAAAAAAAATTGTTCGAGAATCGCATCCTTAGTACGCTGCTGGGGTTTTATCCAGCGAGTACACAAGTCCAGTAAGCGCTGAGCTAGGACTCGGGGTCTCATCTTAGAGGTGTACTTCAGATGCCGGAACTGCTGCCGATATGTCTCTGGGGTCAGACCTAAGCGAACCAGTATGGCTGCTTTTACTTGTTTATAGTCCATAGCCTGATCCATTGGTAGGCCCTGATATGAGGCCTAGGCTTCTTCTATGAGGAGCAGGGCCAAAGCGATTGCCCAGCAATCTGAAGACCAGCCCTGGGCTTCGGCAACACTTTCAAATGTCAATAGAAAAGCCTCTGAATCCTCGTTTAGACTCATTTTCCTCAGGAGGACCGGGGGCTTGTTCTGAAGTTCTGGACTTTCAGACATGTGGATTAGGAGCTGGGTTTGCTGCTGCAATAGTAGTTGGTTTTCCCTTGCTTGTCTTTCATCTCGCTCTGCCTGCTGTTTGGCCTGCTCCTGCATTAACAGTCCCTGCTGTGTGATCTGCTCACACAGAAACTCTTTTAACAAATGCTACAATTATTTTGTGGCCCTTTGAATGGAGGGGCCGCTCAAATCCCTTCTTTTTCTGACACCATATGTTGTAGGGTCAATGCAACAACACATGGGTTTCTTAGAATGGGCTTATTTTTTCAGTCTCAAAATATCGCATACAAAAATCATACAGCTTCTTTTCAGCCTATGCAAACAAACAGAAAATAAGACTCGAGTTTTTCCCACAAGAGCTGTTTAAAGTCCAGAGCATCAATATAGCAACAATGTATTATAGGAAAGACAAACCTTATAGCAAGTCGTTTTCCTCCAGCGTTTCAGTGTGTCTCACTGGTTCAGACAGTCAGGCATGTGTGAGCAGCCTGGGTTTTTAAGCCCCTTAATGATGCAGCTGGGACCTGACCAATGAACCAGACCTTGTCCCAGCTGAATTTGAACCCAGTTACTGCTGCACTGTAGACTTAAACATAGGTCTGCCAGGCATAGGGCTAGTGTCTGATATTCACCCTGTTACACCTGGCTTCTAAGCTCAGCCTCCAGCGATGCTCTATCGATGGTCAGCATGGTCTTCAGCTCTGCTGCTCTGCATGGACACATTGGGTAATCAGATGCTCCTGCAGCACCTGCAGCACCTGTACTTTGTTAGCAGACTGGATACTTTTTTCCTGCAGAACTCGCTACTTCTCCTCATCATCTGCCTGTTTCTCCTTTACTACCTGCAGAACAGTACAAACCCTTGCAGCTAGCTCTGCAGTGTGCTTTGCTCAAGGGAGGCACATTCTTTTCAAAGCGCTCTCGTTGCATTATCTAACTTTTCTTGTTCCTTCACCTTTTCTACTTTGTGAAGCTTCTCATTTTTGAAGTGAAACTTCCTTAGTGGCACCTCATTCGTGATGGGGCAAAAAAGAATTGTGGAGACAGAAATGAAACGGATGTGACGTCAGTGCTGGCAGTTGAGGCCGGGCTGTGTTCTGGCTCAGCCCGACCCCAACACTGACATCACACCCGCTCCACAAATCAGATGCGGCAGCGGCGATCCTAATCGCTCCTAATCGCCCCCCCCAGCCCCCCCCCCCCCCCCCCCCCCCCCCCACACATCGTGACATATGCGGCGGCGATAGCCGCCGCTCCTAACGGACGCTACCATGCCGCGCATGCGCAGTTGTGACGGCGCCGCTGATTCCCCGCCCGTTCCCCGCCCATTGATATGCTGCGCATGCCCAGTAGTCATGGCGACGCTCGAGACGCCATGACTCTCCTCACAGGTACACTGAAGCCCACACTGCTCCCCGGGGCTCTATGCAGGCACTGATCTCCTGCGGCCTCTCCTCCCGGTGCATGCCCCGGCCAAGGCATAGAACTGCTCCTGCTCCGGTAACGGGGGGGGGGG
>CM071568.1:243696396-243731396 GCA_036426205.1 Ascaphus truei
CCCCCCCGAGCCCCCCTCCACCCCCCCACACATCGTGACATATGCGGCGGCGATAGCCGCCGCTCCTAATGGCCGCTGCCATGCCGCGCATGCGCAGTTGTGACGGCGCCGCTGATTCCCCGCCCGTTCCCCGCCCATTGATATGCTGCGCATGCCCGGTAGTCATGGCGACGCTCGAGACGCCATGACTCTCCTTACAGGGACACTGAAGCCCACACTGCTCCCCGGGGCTCTATGCAGGCACTGATCTCCTGCGGCCTCTCCTCCCGGTGCATGCCCCGGCCGAGGCATAGAACTGCTCCTGCTCCGGTAACGGGGGGGGAGGAGGGGGATGGTGAGTGCGCTGCGTCCCCCACGTCCCCCACAGCACCATCAGAAGCCTCCGAGTCGGCTCCAGCTGACGATGACGCGCTTCTCCCTCTCCCCCCGCCGACACTGCCTCCATCTCCTCTGTGCCGCGATCTGGTAGGAATGGGGTGGGGGGCGGGGAGGCGGACTGCTGAAAGGGTCTGGGTGCAGGGAAAGGATAAGGGTGCTGGGGGGAGGACAAGTGTGCTGGGGAGAGTCAGGAGAGAGGGGGGCAGGACACACACACACACATACATACACACTGACACATACACACATACTGACTCACATACACACACACTGACTCACATACACACATACACACTGACTGACACACACACACACTGACACACACCCCCACACACTGACTGACCCCCCCACACACTGACTGACCCACCCACCCCCCCCACACACTGACTGACCCCACCCACCCACCCCCCACACACTGACTGACCCCACCCACCCAGCCCCCCACACTTTTCACTTTGACTTTGGTAGGAAACCACCCCACCCCCAGCAACACATGACTTGAACCCCCACATCACGGACTGGACCCACCCCCCCCACAAACGCCTACTACACACGAAGTCTACGATCCGACACGTCGTACGACTGCCTTTTTTTACACACGATGTCGTACATATTTTTAGGGTTTACCTGAATCACGACAAACGCACTCTTTACTAACCTTGATTTTTCCTTCCCCCCCCCACTTTTCATCATTTTAACACGGACTTGTTACTTCCCCCCCCCACACATATGAGTCTGACCCTTTCCTACTGCCCTTTCTCCTTCCCCAAACACGGATTCTGTCCCCCCCCCACACACATCGACTGACTCCCACCCAACCACACACACGACTGTACACCCACCTACTAACAACTGACTGACCCCCCCCCACACACACACTGACTGACCCACCCCACACCCCCCCCCACACACGGACTGAGCCACCCACCCCACAACACAGCTACTGACCACACCCACCCCCCCCCACACATGACTACCCCCCCACACACGTGCACACCCCCCACCACACCACCTGCACTGCACCCTGCTGCCCCCCCACCCACACCCCCCCCCCCCCCACACACGACTGACCCAACCCACACCCCCCCACACACTGAACTGACCCCACCCACACCCCCCCCCCCCACCACTGACTGACAACCCACACCCCAACCCACACTGACTGCCCCACACCCCCCACACTGACTGACCCACCACACCTCCCCGACATCGTGACTGACCCACCCACACTCCCCGCACACTGACTGATGACTGACCCACCCACACCTCCCCGCACACTGACTGACTGACCCACACACACCTCCCCGCACACTGACTGACTGACCCACCCACCCACACCTCCCCGCACATATGACTGACTGACCCACCCCACATTCCCCGCACACTGACTGACTGACTGACCCACCAAACCGCCCCTCACACTGACGACCCACCCACACCTCCCCGCACACTGACTGACTGACCCACCCACACTTCCCGCACATGACTGACTGACCCACCACACCTCCCACACTGACGAATACCACCCAACCTCCCCCACACTGACTGACTGACCCACCCACACCTCCCCGCACACTGACTGACTGACCCACCCCTCCCCGACACACTGACTGACTCACCCACACCTCCCCGCAACTCACTGACTGACCCACCCTCCCCGCACACTGAATGACTCACCCACCCCTCCCCGCACACTGACTGACTCACCCACACACCCCCGCACACTCTGACCCACCCACACACACCACACACTGACTGACACACACATGATTTACACTACACTGACAAAACACTACACCACTACACACATACACACACTGACTGACACAAACACAACACACACACACACACACACACACACACACACACACACACAACACACACACACACACACACACACACACACACACACACACACACACACACACTGACTGACACACTGACTGACTGACTGACATACACACACACACACTGACGACTGGACTGACTGACGACTGACTGACTGACATACACACACACTGACCACACATACACACAAGGAATTCACACTTAGTGCAAATAGCTAATACATGGGATGTGTGCCGAGCACGCGCATTCTAAGTCAAATTTATTTGCGTTTTGTAACTGAAATTGTATTTTGATTTTTAATTAAAACATCACCAACACAAATACAATTTCTGTGACAAAAGTCAAAGAAGTTTCACTTACTATGCGCGTGCTCAGCACACACAGCTTTTTTTTCACTGACCTGGCCAGTCAAAGCTGGAACCTCTTCTTTCAGATTTCTGTTCTCTCATTTTACAGTCTCTAAACCACTCAGGACCTTTTCACAGACATCCTTCAATAAACACAGCTCTGTGTTGGGACCAAGGACCTCACATCGAGAGTGTTCCAGCTATGTGCCCAGAGTGTGAACCTCTTTCTGATACACCTCATACTACTCCTTCCCATCAGCAAGGAGTTGGTCGACGATACTCTGTATCTTGGAAGCAGCAGTGTTTGAATGCTCCAAATTAGTCATCAATTCAGCCAATTGGTTCTGCAAGCGATGCTTTGTCTTCAAAGCAAAGATATACACTTGCCGATTGCTGTGGACAGACACCAATGTAACTCGGCGTTAGCGTTTCGCTCCTTTTCCCATTAGTCCAAGAGTACACCAGAGTACTATGTGACAGATTGGAGTTGTTGAGCTGACCAATATTTAGCCTGGTTCAAGGTATCATCTCTCTTTTGCTCATCCTTTCTTTTGCCACCATTCCTGTGATGATTCCACCAGTCGCTGTAGGCTGCAGCACATCTTGGCTCTTTTCTGACACATGTTTTCCTGACATCGCAGGCTCATCAGACGTTTCTCTAACTTCCTCTTTAAGTTGAGAAACTCTTTTTTTCTTTTTCTTCACTTTGTTAGCTCATGAAACATCAGTTGCACAGGGCACACACTCATTGTTATAAGATTCTGCATTTTCCTTGCACTTACAAGTGTTGCTTGCTGTTGCAGTTGCTGGAGACAATATTCCTCGTTCTGCTCTTGTTGTTACTGTTTATATCTGAGAATGTATGGACACAACCCTTCCATGTGACCGGGTTCACGAAAGGCCTAGCATACTAAATCCTTTAGATCGTCACCTGGTTTCATTCTAGACAGTGTGACTCCTAATTCCTGGTCACTGACTCGAGGGTTATCGGGTCCTGCACTCTGGACATATGTTGCTAGAGTAGCTTTCGTTTGTGGATACTGCTATTTTTCTGGGGCCACATAGAAGTCACCCTCATCATCACCATAAGGCCTGAAGGGACACTGTTTTATATGGTCAAGCTCATTGCAAAACACACATAGTAGAACGGCCATTTTGAAAAAACCCTTTTTCTTCTTCTCCACACCCGACCAGGAAATTTTACTCCCAGATCTCATGCTTTGCATGGGTCACTATCTGTAGCAGTCTCCTCACTCGGACTGTAGATGCAGACCCACTCCTCAGAGAACACATAATTTCCTTCTTCAGAATAATGTCCTTGTCTCTGTTAGTTGTGTTTGCTTTATCCAGCACAGGGTTCTTGGTTTGTTTTCTGCCTGGGTTTGTGGCCTTACACATGTTCTTCCATTGACCCTCAGAGACATTGCATCCCACTTCTAATACCACCCAGGATGGCTTTGCATTAGGGTCAGAAAGAGTCGAGAAGGTGATTTTTAGGCTGTAACAAACCCTTTGGTGGTTTATTTATCCACATCCAAATTAAAGTGCTGGACACACTGTCCCTTTAAAGGTGCTTTCCCCGCCGCTGGGGTTTATCGGGGTCTTTTTCCCCTTTTCAACACCTGATTTTAAATACCCTTCATTCAAAATGATTTGACACTTGCCAGTTCAGTGATAGATTAGCTACAATAATGTTTGGGCTCCGTTCTATTGTGAGAAGAAGCCTTATACAGTAGCGCTCAAAGTACTGTATATCATCATATTCAATAGTGTTTTGTGACTACATCCTGTTTATTTTCCTGTAGCTTTCAGTACATTTTATCCCAATATGCATCCTTGCCTATTATCAGCTGGTCTACATTTGGTAATAATTTGTATGTTTTTGACTCTCAACCCTATTGCACTGCAATGTGAAATATGTTGGCTGCATTTAAATGACGGAGGGGCACTTCCACTGGTGTTTTAGTTTGGGTTCTAGAAATGTTTTGTGTTTTGGTTCTAAAAACAAAAACAAAACTCAGTTGATTTTTGTTTTGGATTTTACACCACTATGGAATAATCTAAATTATTGTTTTCTAAATTAGATTGAACGTTTTTTGAAAGTTCAAGAGATTTTTTTCTAAAATGTTGGCTATTTATAAAAAAATAAGATAATGAAATCAATAACAAATTAAAAAAAAAAGAATCTGAAGTTAGATTCAGAGATCATATTGAATTTGGAATTTTCAAACTGTTTGACTAGGAGTTCGAATCGAACAGCAAAAATCCACCTAGTTCAGATTTGTAGCCTGTGAATGGGCCTATCCTTAATACAGTATAATGTAAATAAAAAGATATATATTCTTTAAAATTTACATTAATAATAGTAATAATATCCAGGGTGGCACCCTAACAAATATTTTTTTCTTTTATTTGGGGACATCTGAGGTGTAGTAGGGTTAATTCATTGTCTAAATTCTATAAATGGATTATATTACTTGAATGATTAATGCATCTTCAGGTCAATATCAATCCCAGAAATTTCTGGAGGACTAATATCTTCATAAATAACATGTGACATTTCATTTGTATGGCTGACTCCCTGCTGCTAAAAGCATTTCTTTAAGTGATACTATACACGTGTATTGCAGAGCATACAAAAGGTCTCAGGTTTATTTTTAAGATGTGGGCCTTCAAAGAATACTAAAATGTTTAATTGAATTTCTGTTTTTTTCTGTCCTTTTCTCGTGCTCTTATGCCCTGTAAATTGAATTTTAATGTTTGGGAAATTTTTTTTTTTTTTTGGGGGGGGGGGGGGGTTTTTTTTATTGTTTTATATTTTTTTTAAATAGAGGGGGAAGTATTTTGTTGTTATTTTGTCTCTTTTGATTCTAAAACATTGTAAATACAATGTTTTAGAATCAAATAAACTTCCATTTTTTAAAAGGGAATGCTATCTGTTATCTCTAGTGATTTTAACAGGAGAAGTATTATTAAAATAAATCAGATCTGAACGTTCGAGTCTGTCCTTACTCGTTCAAACGGTGCTGTTTTATTGGAGGATGTATGGAGGAAAACTTGTGCATCGTTTATTAATACTCTTATAACACCTATTAAGCCACATTGGAATAGACCAGTTCAAGTCTGTTGCTCCACCCTTCGCAGCTCGCACTCCACACCTACTAGTAGATGCCCAGAACTCCGGTGAAATTACCATCATCCACCAACATCTTACGCTCATTAAACCTGTCCCATTTCAAAGTAGGATTAACAAACACACATTACCCAGCAAGCTCAGAACCCCAAAACATCACATATATGCAGGGCAGTGCAGGGAGCATTCCGGTTCTCCGGAGGCTCCGCAGTGGGACTCCGGTAGGGCGTCGCCATTTTGTATGCGTGCACATGCACAATGGGAAGCAGGAGAATACGGCAGCCATTATGGGAGCTGGCGCATGTGCAGAGCCATAGGACAGCAGCGGCCATGTTGTATTTTGCTCCGCAGGGGAACTACATCTCCCAGGATGCCCTGGGGCAGCCCGATCATGCGACGTGGGTCAGACAATAGGGGAGAGAGGCAGTTTGGCTCGAAGGAGCTCGTGCTGGCAGTTGGAGCCAGGACAGAGAAGGGGAAGGTAGGGTCTGGGTGTCAGTGGCCCCCTAGATTAGGCCCGATTACCCTTTAGGTTCAAGATGGCCCCACTCACATAATACTGTAGATTGTGGCTGCTTCAGGGAAAGGCCCCCAGCTAGGGACATTTCCCCAGTAGCCTGATAGTAATAGGCATCAGCGAAGACACCGCACGGTAACTTCAATTGAGCAGCATCCCTGTGCATAGACGGATGCAGAAAATGGCACAGGACTAAGCAACATCACATACTGCAAACTTTTCAAACATAATATTAATATCCCAAAGCCAGTCACAAACATAGAACATAAAACATACAAGGTTAAAGGATCATACTGCTGCAGATCCATGTATGTGGCGTATACTGTATAATTCAATGCAACAAATGTGAAGCAAGGATGCTACATTGGGGAAACAAGCCAAAACCCTCAAACCAGAATAGCATATTGTGGTTTCATCCTGATGCCCATTACAGTATCCATTAGTTGTAGATACATGTACAGTATTTGTTACAAAAGCTGAAGCAGTTATGTGTGAGGATATATTATATCAGTTTGAAAATTAGTTCAGCGCTGTATTTTTGATCCAGAGCAGATGCTACAAGGAAGTTGATGCATGGCTCAGTGCCATCCTTGTGAGCGATGTTACTGTTCAGGGATTCTACGTCCATGGATCTACTAGTGTGTTGGATGGTAGTTGTTTGATGTTTAAGTTTATTGAGGAAAGCTGCGGTGCCGTGTATGAAGCTGTATTTTGTGACTAGTTGTTTGAAGATATTCTATACTAGGCCTGACATTTGTTCAGTGAGTGTATCCATACCATTTATAATTGGTCTGCCAGAGTTTTCTGGTTTGTGGATTTTGGTAAGCACCAACTCCTGGCTTGTTAGGTAATAGTTGCTCCAATATTTAGAATTTTACATCTGTGTTAAACTAATGGAATCTTTTGTAAATCAGTATTGCTTGACCTTATGAAGAGAGTCGAACTCTTGAAAGCTTATCCTAAAATACTAATTGTTAGTCCAAATAAAGAAGGTGTCACCTAATACTGAAGTACTCATTTATTTTGCACTCTATTGCTTTATAACACTATTCTTTGCACTTAATTTCTTCCACACAATAATACAACATGTACAATATTATCATAAACAACAAGAACAAACTTTCTCACGTCTTATGCAATTATAGCACAATATAATAAGGTTGAGCCCATTATTCAGGAATACATTATTTATTTATTTATTTTAAAATGCATCATTGCAACATACAGTGTGAAGCATTGTGTGGGTGGATTCATTGTTACACCAAGCTCTAAGTAAAATACTGAATGATGCACACTGCATACAGATGTAGCAAAAATCAATGTCTCAGGTGTCGCTGCCGAATAAGCAAAAGGCCATAGTGTCGGAGACACTGTTTGCCATAATCGTGCTGTAGGGGATACATTCTTCTGAATGGGACCCCCACCGTGTTAATCCTCTGGCACCATGACCCCCATAGTCATGTGACTGCAGGTGGTTGCAGTACCGGAGACAGTAAAGTTTGTTACATCTGTATGTATGCGTGGATCATTTAGAAATTCAAATCCACATGGTCTTCGGTTGGGTCAGATTTCGTGCATTTTCCTTAGCTCCTGCTGTTTATCAGATTTCATTATATTTATGTCTTATATGATATTTTCTATGTAAATGATTTACAGCATGCTGGTTATATATGATTATATTTCTTGATCCTCCTATTTGCTTATTGTATATGTGTATTGTTCTTTTTGTTAGATGATAATACACTTATTTATTTTAATCACATAGTGCTGGTCCCATTATAAGGGGAGACTGTCAATGCCATTGATCTAATGCAGTGAACTTTTTTGTGAATCCTCATAACGATTCAATTTTTGGGAATAAAAACATAGGCACTTTAGGGGATATGTGCCAGGATGATGTCGGTTTTTTTCCTACTGTCGTGCAAAAATGTATTTTGTGTATGAGATGGTGTTGCATATTCTGCATGTATGAATCATATTATTTGAGTTTTCCACTTATAGCAAATACAGTACAATGAAGATGTACTATGAGTTTTGAGCTTATCATGTTCCGAATGAAAAGCATATTACTCAGATATTGATGTTTTCAAAGTGTTTAATAAAAGTTGATTTACAGTATGCAGTATTTTAGTCTTGATTCTAACATTTGGAGACTCTCACCCACCACCAGTTTAAGTTCTTTCAAAACTAAGGCTGTCTCACATTTTAATCTGGTCTGTAACTGTTACATAAGCCTATAATATACATCTTCTCTAACTGTGCATGCAATGTATTGTATATAATGTATACCCTGTTCATTTATGAAACTGTATTTTTAACCATGTATTATTTGTTTTACTCTGTGCCCAGGACATACTTGAAAACGAGAGGTAACTCTCAATGTATAACTGTAACGCTCGGCATGCCCACAAGCCAGACGAGACCCCGGGATTGAGGTGGAAAGGGATAATACCACACACCTAACAGTAAACGGGGGGCACAGCAGAAGTGTGGAAGTAGCGTAGATGGTCCGGGTAACAACAATAGAAAGAGTACCGTACTTGCCAACTCCAGCGGTGGTAGGTATAGTCCGTAAGCCAATGGTCGAGGAATGGAGAGAGCAGCGTAGTTGAGTGTCCGTAAGCCTTGGTCGTGGAGTGGAGAGAGCAGCAAAGTAGATTGTCCGTAAGCCGTGTCCAAGGGATATAGAAGTCTGCAAGGTAAAGGTCCAACGCCTAGTCCAAGGGTACCAGAGAGCAGCATAAACGAAGTCCAAAGCCAAAGGTCAATATCCAGAGAGGTCAGCAGAATATCCAGGGACAGGAACAGGGACTGAAAGACAAAAAGGGGCCAGGCAACAGCAGACAGCACCAAGGTACAGAAGCTATGCAGAGCAAGGAGGTAATGGTGAGGGGAGCCTAAATAGGGGGTTGGGACCTATCAGAGGAAGGGGAGGAATGGAGGAGTGGTCAGAGGAAAGACCTGATAGGAGGGAAGTGTTTGGGAAGCTGGGGCCTATTGGAGCAAGGGGAGGAACGGAGGAGTGGTCAGGAGAAAGACCTGATAGGAGGGAAGTGTTTGGGAAGCTGGGGCCAATTGGAGCAAGGGGAGGAGCAGAGGAGCGGCCCGGAGAAGAGCCTGATGGGAGAGAAGGGCCTGGGGGGCGGACCTGATGGGGAAGAGACAGGGAAGTGCGTGGAGTGTGCGCCGCGTCATCTGGGCGGAGCCAGGCACCAGGCGCCAGAAAATGGCAGCCTGTCCTGGGACCCGGAAGTGTGGGGGCAGCGGGAGAGGGAGCCGCAAGGAGTGAGGTACGCCGCTGGGGAGCCTGGGCAGCATTTAAGAGAAGTAAGGAGGCACTGGCAGCGGGTATACCCGCAGCGTGGATCCTTACAATTACTTCCTGGTAAAACATTTTATAAATAAATTAATAATAATAATTTGGGGCAGGTAATGGTAACACCACCTAAACCTGGAGGATTTTTTTTTATGCAATAAGAAGAGAAACATGCACAAGTTACAAACACAATATTTGATCCATCTCATTATAATAATGTGTTAACTATCACCTCCACTGACTCCGCCTATTCCTCTCTCCAAAACTCTCATGTTGCAAATAGAATTGGAGCAAAGCACCTCAGGGTGGCCCAACCATGTCCTCTTTCCCTGGCTACACCTGATCCATATTCAGCCAGTCAAGCAGCTACTGTCTAAGAACACTGCCCAAACTTGATTCCAGCTTGCACGAAGATAGCACACTTCTGGTCTAAGACGTCACTTCCGGGAGACGCCACAGCAATGAGGACATCAGCCCATGAGTGAGGAGACGACTTCTGTCAGCACCCATAAGCTGCTTGTTCAATCGCAGGTTTGTCACAAGCTGTGGACGAAATAGGATACATCTGCACAACGTCACAATGCTCAGTATACCATGGGAGGACAGATTGCAGGACTTTCTGAAACAGTGAGAGACGCAGCTCTATTTTACTAGGCAATTACTATTTTTATTTCGTGTTAGGGCATTCTTATTACATACCTTTACTATTTCATATAAAAGATTTTATGCCATGATTTGTGTCCCTAATTTTTTAAAATTGTTTTTGAGGTTACTCTCTCCCAGAAATGACTGGCAACAGGTTTAAATTTGGCCCGCCACGCGCCAGCGTTGGAAGCTCAGCATGGGACAGAGTAAGGAAGAGGCGTGCAACTAAGGGTGAGCTGGGGCCCGGCAACGACAGGACCGGCAGTTGGGCCGGGCACCCCACCGCCACCAGGCCTGCGACCCCTGTTTGTGAGGGTTTGGGAGTCACGCCGCCCTCGGCGTGCTCCTCACTCACCTACAGCTCCGACGGAGATCCCCGCAGCACACTCTCATTCCCTCACCGGAGCGCCGGTCACTGCTTCACGTGGGCGCGCGCGCGCACGCCAGGACTGCACTTCTAATCTCGGGCTGGCGGCTTCACCCGGTCACGCGCACGCAAACCCCGCTATACGGAGGCATGGCCACACGGCGTCGCCTCAACCCCTTAAAGGTACAGCGCATCAAAACATTGCTGCAATCAAATGCACTCAGACTACTGGGCTTTATGGCTCCTCCCATGGGACTCATTCTGGACCTATCCCTGCGGTATCCTGGTCCTTCTACACACCTCCACCTTGCTGCACTGCTATTGGACCCTCTCTCCTATATATACCTGGCAGAATCACTGACTCGTTGGCTGAGCATAGAACCAGTTGTTCTCACCATTCTCTGCCTCCCTAGTTCTCTTTGCAGACTTCCTCGTGAACCGAACCGGCTTCCGCTACGTCTTCCTGTACCTCTGGCAACCTGAACTCGGCATACGGCTACACGACTCTCCGCACCTCTGGCTTCCCGATCCTGGCTTACGGTAAACTACAACGTCCCTCTCTCCAACCCCGGACTTGGCAAACGGCCTTCCTACCAACCGTACCTCTCCTACCCCGATCCGGAACCCCAGACCAATCTACTCTCAAGACGTGCCCACGTGGCTGTGGGTGGCGTTCTAACCTTTCCCACCTCAGCACCGCGGTCCCGTCTCGTTTGTGGTGAGCACATCCTTACATTATGCTCAGCCCACCAAAAATGGACCCCGCTGAGGTGGAGCGGACTTTAAATGCCCATACTGCTCTTTTTACAAGATTAGAGTCTTATCTGGACCAATCTGATAAACGAATGGATGTTTTACAGCAAAGCGTCCACGCCCTTACTCTTCAAGTTCGAGTCCTCACGCGCCAATCTCCACCCGTGGCACCGGCGAATCCTTTCCCGATACCTCCGTTCAATCCAGAACCACGTATTCCTCCTCCCAAACACTACGCGGGGGATCCCCAAGGATGCCGGGGTTTCATTAACCAATGTCTCGTTCAATTTCGTCTCTCCCCCTCTCGCTTTGTGTCTTCTGTCTCCAGGGTTGGCTACATCTACTCCCTTCTCACCGACCAGGCACTGGCATGGGCCTCTCCCATCTGGGAACAACAGGGGTCTCTCACACAGGACATCAATCTTTTCGTCGAGGAATTCCGAAGAGTTTTCGATACTCCAGCACGGAAGTTAACGGCAGCTTCTGCTCTACACCACATAACTCAAGGAGATCGTTCGGTTGCCCTGTATGCTGTGGAGTTCCGCACTCTTGCTGCTGAGACGGGTTGGAACAACGAGGCTCTATCTTCTGCGTTCTGGCAAGGTCTGGCTGAAACTCTAAAGGATGAGCTCGCCGCACGAGATCACCCTACTAACCTGGAGGAGTTAATCGCTCTGGCTATCCGTGTGGATCAGCGCCTACTGGAGCGGAGATACGAACGTTCTCATTACCGTCAACGGGTTCCAAGAGGTCTTGCTCCCACCTTCGTGGCTCCGTCACCTTCTTCCGGGGACATTCCTGAACCAATGCAGTTGGGGGGCAACAGGCTGTCTTCTGCTGAGAAGCAACGTCGGCGCACGGCCGGACTTTGTATGTATTGTGGCAATTCCACTCACGTTTTACCCCAGTGTCCCCACAGACCGGGAAAACGCCAGCTCTCAATGAGATCCCGGAGAGTTTCGTTGGGAATACTGACCCTTTCTCCCATCGTCCAAAACATCCTTCCTACCAGGATAGTCTTGCCTATAATACTGTCTGGAGAGGGGTTTCACACCCGGGCACGGGCGTTGATTGATTCCGGTTCTGCAGGTAATTTCATTGATGAGACTTTTGCTAGACAGAACAATATTCCATTTATCAACAGGAGGACGCCTGTAGGTCTGGAGGCCATTGACGGTCGACCTCTAAATCCGGCATTTATCACACTACAGACGGTACCTCTTCTACTGCAGTTCGTCGACGTCCATACGGAGATCATTACTCTCGATGTAATCCACACTCCCTCTGCTGAGTTGATTTTGGGTCTTCCTTGGCTCCAACTTCATAATCCTCGCATCGACTGGACGGATCGGGAACCTGTGCAGTGGTCTCCTTCTTGTGCCAAGACATGTACCAGGGTTTTCCAGAAGATCGGTGGAGTATCTACCATATCTGAGAAGATTAACTCCTTACCTTCTGTGTACTGGGAATTCCGTGACGTATTCGATAAAGCACGTTCCGAGGTACTACCGCCGCACCGGTCTTTTGATTGTCCCATTGACCTACTTCCTGGAGCACCTCTTCCCAGGGGAAGATCCTACCCTCTCTCTCTTCCAGAGACAAAAGCCATGAACATTTATATTGCCGAGAACTTAGAAAGGGGTTTCATCAGAAAATCTTCCTCCCCGGTCGGAGCAGGATTCTTCTTCGTCAAGAAGAAGGACGGTTCTCTCCGTCCATGCATCGACTACCGGGGTTTGAATAATATCACACGCAAAAATCGATACCCTCTGCCTTTGATTCCGGAACTCTTCGACCGTCTCCAGGGAGCAACTATCTTTTCTAAACTGGACCTGAGAGGTGCTTACAATTTAGTAAGGATACGAGAGGGGGACGAGTGGAAGACTGCTTTTAACACCCATGATGGCCACTACGAGTACCTGGTTATGCCATTCGGTTTGTGCAACGCACCAGCAGTTTTCCAGGATTTTGTCAACGAGATCTTTCGGGACATCCTTAATACATTTCTTATTGTTTACTTAGATGACATCCTCATCTTTTCTAAATCCGTTGAAGAACACATCAACCATGTTCAACAAGTGCTGTTACGCCTTCGGGAGAACCATCTCTTTGCGAAATTGGAGAAATGTCAGTTCCACCTCAAATCGGTGGCGTTTTTGGGATACGTTATCTCTGACTCCGGTTTCAACATGGATCCAGAGAAACTTAAGGCTATTTTGGACTGGCCTCGTCCTACCACTCTCAAAGCCGTGCAACGCTTTCTGGGTTTTGCAAACTATTACCGACGTTTCATCCGCAATTTTTCCTCTACAGTATCTCCCATAACGGCTCTCACTAAGAAAGGTGTAGATCCTTCATCATGGTCTGAAACCGCCATACGGGCATTTGATCTGCTAAAAAAGGCTTTTGTGTCAGCTCCCATCCTCAACCACCCGGATCCTAAACTTCCATTTACCTTGGAGGTAGATGCATCGGACATCGGGGCTGGAGCCGTCTTGTCACAGAGGACATCTCCCTTAGCTAAACTGCATCCATGTGCCTTCTTTTCGAAGAAATTTTCGGCCGCAGAACGGAATTACGATGTCGGGAACCGGGAGCTTTTGGCGATCAAATTGGCACTAGAAGAGTGGAGACACTTCTTAGAAGGGGCACGTCGTTTGAACTCTCGACAAGCCCGCTGGGCATTATTTTTTTCTCGATTTAATTTTCTCATCTCCTTCATCCCTGGCTCCAAGAATCTAAAGGCGGATGCTCTGTCTCGACAATTCCTTGCTGAAGACAAGTCTGAAGAGCAGCTAGAGACAATTATTCCCTCTAGATGTATCCTGTCCGCCAACTCGTTTGATATTATGGGCAAGATTCAATCCGAGCAATCACAGATTCCTATGGGGCTCAAGGTTCCGGAGGGAAGACTCTACACGGCGCCTCAACACCGCAAAAGGGTTCTCGAGTGGTGCCATTCCTCTAAGTCTGCAGGACATCCAGGGATACGGAAAACCAACGACCTTGTTCAACGTACCTTCTGGTGGCCTGAGAGGGCTAAGGATGTGGAGGAGTTCGTCAAAGCATGTGGCACTTGTGCTCGCAATAAAGTACCCCGGGTTAGACCTGCAGGCCTTCTTCTTCCCTTACCTATTCCAGACCGTCCTTGGAACCATATCTCTATGGATTTCATTGTGGAGCTCCCAGACTCCAAAGGAAAGAATACCATCCTTGTGGTAATTGATCGTTTTTCCAAACAAACTCACCTTGTTCCCTTAAGGGGTCTTCCAAATTCCTCCAGGCTGGCGGACATTTTTATCCAGGAGATTTTTCGTCTTCACGGAGTACCTGCAACCATCGTCTCTGATCGTGGGCCCCAGTTTGTGTCAAGATTTTGGAGAGCCTTTTCTCGGAGGATGGGTATTTCACTTCATTTTTCCTCGGGTTACCACCCACAGACCAATGGGCAGACGGAGAGGGCCAACCAAAACCTGGAACAATACCTTCGGTGTTTCATAGCCGAGACTCAGGATGATTGGGTAGATCTACTTCCTTGGGCTGAGTTTGCTCTTAACTCCCTTCGCAATGACTCCACTCAAGAATCACCCTTCTTCATAAATTGTGGCTTTCACCCTTCCCGCCTACCCTTCTCTCCTATAACCTCAGGAGTACCAGCAGTTGATAAACGCATCTCCCGCTTAAAGGACTTATGGACAAAGACTCAGGAGAACTTAAGGGTGGCTACTGGGAGACAGAAACTTCAGGCAGATCGTCTTCGACGCCCGGTTCCAGAATTCGTCCCAGGAGACAGTGTTTGGCTTTCCTCCAGGAACATTCGTTTAAAGGTTCCTACCATGAAGTTAGCACCTAAGTTTCTCGGTCCTTTTCCTGTGGTCAAGAGGATTAATCCTGTGGCTTATCGTTTGCGTCTTCCACCCTCGTTGAAGATTCCTTCAGTCTTTCATGTTTCCTTACTTAAACCCGCATTCCGGAGTTCTCGCTTTTCTAAGTCCACGGTATCTCCACTTCCTCTTCTGGTCCAAGGTCAAGAGGAGTACGAGGTTCAGTTTATCCTGGATTCTAGGATCTCCAGAGGAGGGTTACAATATTTGGTTCACTGGAAGGGCTTTGGACCTGAGGAACGTTCCTGGATTCCCTACCGGGATCTCCACGCGCCTCGCCTCGTTCAGGCTTTCCATCGCAAGCATCCCTCCAAGCCATGTCATGGACGCCCGGAGGTCGCCCCTGAAGGGGGGGGTACTGTGAGGGTTTGGGAGTCACGCCGCCCTCGGCGTGCTCCTCACTCACCTCCAGCTCCGACAAGATCCCCGCAGCACACTCTCATTCCCTCACCGGAGCGCCGGTCACTGCTTCACGTGGGCGCGCGCGGGCGCACGCCAGGACTTCACCTTTAATCTCGGGCTGGCGCTTCACCCGGTCACGCGCACGCAAACCCCGCTATAGGAGGCATGGCCACACGCTCCCTCAACCCCTTAAAGGTACAGCGCATCAAAACATTGCTGCAATCAAATGCACTCAGACTACTGGGCCTTTGGCTCCTCCCATGGACTCATTCTGGACCTATCCCTGCGGTATCCTGGTCCTTCTAACACACCTCCACCTTGCTGCACTGCTATTGGACCCTCTCTCCTATATATACCTGGCAGAATCACTGACTCGTTGGTCTAGCATAGAACCAGTTGTTCTCACATCTCTGCCTCCCTAGTTCTCTTTGCAGACTTCCTCGTGAACCGAACCGGCTTCCGCTACGTCTTCCTGTACCTCTGGCAACCTGAACTCGGCATACGGCTACACGACTCTCCGCACCTCTGGCTTCCCGATCCTGGCTACGGTAAACTACAACGTCCTCTCTCCACCCCGGACTTGCAAACGGCCTTCCTACCAACCGTACCTCTCTACCCCGATCCGGAACCCCCGACCAATCTACTCTCAAGACGTGCCCACGTGGCTGTGGGTGGCGTTCTAACCTTTCCCACCTCAGCACCGCGGTCCCGTCTCGTTTGTGGTGAGCACATCCTTACACTGTTCCCCCTCTGTCTGCGGCCCTGTTGACGGGGAATATACAGTAAGTGTTCCACCAGTCATATAATGGATGAAGATGACGGATAATACAGCGATCTGGATTACATCTCGAGGCGCTCAGTGGTTACTATAATGAATCAGGAGTCTTATCTCTATTGCTCTGATTTTGAACTATGTGGACTGTATGCAGCACATTGCAATATACTGAATAAACTGCCTACTGATGCAGCGAGCGTTATTTGAACACATCACGGCGCCGATTTTGAGTTCTCTGTTGTTCCCCACGCAGCATGAACGCGGCCAATCGCCTCAGGCACCCGCGCTTATCGCGGATGTTTTGTTTGAATTTCATGGATTCTGTTTCTTCGTTTGCAATAAAATGGATGAATTGTAATGTGTACAGTACTGTGCTACTGTGTCAATTTCATGTTTTTAAAAGCCAGAACACTCAAATTCGTTTTTTGCACTCGCCGCGCTTGCATATTAGTGCGGGAAGGCTGGAATTCATCCCGCGGTTTCAAATCGGGATTCCGATGAACATGACGCGTGGTGTTCGAATAACAGCTGCTGCATCAGTATAGTTGATTACAACCTTAACACAACAGTATGGCATGTAGATGTCTGTAGTCAGTACACTTTTTGATAGGGTGCACACAGCATACACAGCAGTTATTTATCTTTATGTGGGGTTGCTGTCTCTGCAGTCACTGGGTGTTTTGAGCTTTCTTGATTTGTACTTCCAGGTCATAATACGGTATATAATCTGTGTGTTTGTCTATGGCTCCACATTACCATGAGAACGATCCCACAATGGACTGAAATGCTGGATGTTTATAGTTGTCCCAATATGATCTTTTTGACTACCATCATTACAGTGCTGAGCCTTCTTTTTCCAATTTTGTTTGGGTGAAGTATTTTGATATATTTTTTGTATTTATCATCTAATGTATAATATATATATAGATATACTGTAGATATACTGTAGATATATAGATAGATGTGGCTAACGAAATGTTTTTATTTGTGCGAGCTTTCGAGATACACTGATCTCTTCTTCCGGCAGTGTTACAATGAATAAAGCAAGTAAGGTTTAACTTAAAAACAGTGCATCTTGGAATGTTATGTGACTGAAACCTATCCCTCCTCTGCAATATGCGATTTATGAGCAGGGATCGGTGAGCATATAAAGGGCTGTAAGCCAATTAGATGAAAGGCACAAGGCTGCATGTGATGACCGTCATCCGCCCACTCAATTGTCAGGAGGCGGAGTAAGTACCGTATGTGTAGAAGATGGGATGGTATCCTGCTGTCAGTGTTTGTTGAGTCCTTTCGGCTGACAACGGTAGCATGGCGCCTACGCATAATCCTGTCAGCGTCACCAGTGGCGTCATGGGGCACGTCACGAGTACAGGGCCTAAAACCAATCCTCACACTCCTATTGCTGTAACAGATGCTAATTAGAGGTTCCTTAATCTTTCAGAGGTCCTGGTGCCCAGTAGTTTGTGAATTTTGTGTTTTATGTGTTTGCAAATGGGTTTTTGAAGAGAGTCCTTTTGGGATCAGATGCTCCATTTTGCATTTGTTGAGGAAGATGATATCACAGTCTAGTTGTGCCTGTTTTTTCAGTAAAACTGAAATCACAGTTTCATGAGTCACTACTGACATGAGTCTATACATACTGCTCTATATGATTGCACACACAACTGCCTCTTACACACACAAATACTCTATGTAATTCCATCCCTATATACCAATAGGGGACACATAGTATCTACACACAATTTTAGTAATGCAACACCCGTTTATATTTCCACACCTATCCACACCATTGGTATACACTTCCACTCCACACACACCTTTTGTAAAGTGCTGTATACACTGTGGGGACTTTATACATTTATATTTACATAGATACATACATACACACACATACACACTCACACACACTCTTGCATCATTAACATTCAGGGACTATTTAGCACCTCAAGTCATAAATCGCATACTGCAGAGGGGGAGGGATAGGTTTCAATCACAGATAACATTCCAAGATGCACTGTATTTAAGTTAAACCTTGCTTGCTTTATTCATTGTAACAGTGCCGTAAGAAGAGATCAGTGTATCTCGAAAGCTCTCACAAATAAAAGCATTTTGTTAACCACAGAACGGTATCATCTATTCATTCTTGATATAGGTATATATCAAGAATGAATAGATGATACCGTTCTGTGGTTAACTAAATGCTTTTATTTGTGCGAGCTTTCGAGATACACTCATCTCTTCTTCCGGCGATGTATCATCTATTCATTCTTGATTATTAAAGCTCGGCTAACACGATCCAGATACCTCTACATAAATATGTATATATATGTGTGTGTGTGTGGGGGGGGGGTGTTTTACAATCCTTGTAGACTCAAAACCCAGACCCACAGTATTATATATTTACAGTGTATATACAGAACATCAGCGCAGCCCTCATTAGATATGCGGATAAAAAAATAACACAAAATCGTGCAATAGTATTCAAAATGTAGGGAAAAAAGACATGTAAACAAAAGTCAAATGCACTCAAACGTTGCAAATTCTTTTCAGCTTTATGAACCAGTGAAAGGTATCCAGATTATGATGATATATGCAGGGGTCATTCAATGGCTCCCAGGTAAGTATGGTATGAAAAGAGATACAATGCCAACATAACGTAATACTGTTAAAGCATTTAATAAATAAAAGGAAATAAAATCAACGCACTCACATTTTGTACATTGAATAAAAGTGTTATGAGCTCAGAGGCTCTAGCAATCAATGTCCAGATAGTCCCTTGGTTACGCGTCCTCCACATGAGATGAATAGATGGATATTGGATGTCAGGGATGCAGGCTTCAGGCTGTACGGGCTCTCCAATGGATCCAGGTACAAAATGTAAATGCGCTCCTGTTCTGTATATATTGTGTTCTTGGACCACAGAAAATGTCTATCTGGAGTAGCACCTCATAAACAATAACGGGTTGTATATTGTATATTTTTATCACTTTTTCACCCTTGATAGACATAAGTAATTTGTCTGTTCATTTTGTCATATTTTCACACTTTCAAATATATGATTATTACACCACAAGTAAAACTCAATTAAATTGCAAATCCTGTGACTCTTCTTCTTAAATAAATTATCAACAGGGTCTTCAAAAGATTTCAAAATCTTGCCTTTTACATGACAATTAGTTAAGAAGAAGAAATGGTAACATGACTGAAGGGAAGATGATCTCAGTATGATTCTGAGAATTAATAACCTAATATAAAAGATGGTGCTATAATACCAGTGCAATATGTCAAATGTTTCATTTATTGTTTAAAATGTAATAACCACAAATAGTTTTAGATTTATGTTTGAAGTATGATGCATGGTCCATTGGGGTCTTGTTTAATTAAAAAAAGAACAATAACTACATTTAATTTCGTAACGAATTGGAAAAGTATTCAACAACCACATTTTTTTAAATGATTTCTCTTATGACATATTGAAAAGATAATTACAACTATAAACATAATTGTCACAACTGAAATTACACTGCAAAATATATTAAATTAAATTCTAAACAGTGCAACAAAAAGAAAATAATATAAAGAGTACTAAAATTAATCATTACAGGTATGGATTGACCTACATATGTAACAGGCATCATTATTCCTGTTGGCACATTGTATGTGTCCCATTGCATGAAGCGGCTATTGTTTGGAATGACTAAGTGGGTGTGTAACAGGGGCTTATCACAGTTTGAGAGCAACTGCCTTTAAATCCAGCAGTGTGCTGCTTAATTGTACACAGGCCATCAACCAGACTCCACCTGGCTGATTTGGACTCTTAGAAAAAGCCTGATGTGAGAAACAGGAGAGGGATTCCTTAGCTTACAATTGGGCTGACACAGGAAAACAGAGAAGCCTACACACAGACTCTGTCTTGAGCACAAAGGTGTGCTGAGATCAAGACACTCAGAGACCTATATTTCCTAGACACAGAGGACCCAGGAACCTGCCAGAGACTGACATGGAGGGCCACCTGCTTAAGATACTTCCTGAGACTTTGGGGTGATAGGGTCTGGGGAACTAAGTTAGCCCTTACAAAGGGGTAGGGGGTTGTTATTTTATGTATATTTTTGTTTGCTGTGTTATTTAAAGGAACAGACAATAAAGCTTTATATTAATCTCACCCTACAAATGGTCTCCATTTTGCATACCTCTGCACAAATCTCACAGGGTGCAACAAGGTTTTCTACATATGTATATATGAATAGAAAAAAAAAACCTAACGTATACAACCAAATCTGTGTTTCTTGATATCAAGAATGATTTAGAATGAATATGGCGTTCCAGGTTTGTGCTTGTTAACCATTATTAATTAATTTAAATCAGTACATTCAATCTATTAACATAGTAGAATATAAGTATGTTTAAATGTCATCATAAATCAAACATCAAAGTACTGGACAGTAAGTAAATTCAATGTTTTAAAAAAATGTATTTGTTGCATTGTATTTTTGCTGTGGCTGAGTTGAAATAAGCATGTCATATTTCTCAATAAATAATATACAGTAATGAAGAACTTGTTTCATCCACATTTAAAGTCTCTTGCAGTCTCACATCTCAATGTAAAAAATCACCACCATTTTTTGAATCTGGCCCATTGTCTCCAGAGCCACGGCTGAAAAGGCAAAAAGCTGTGGCTCTGGAGACAAAGGGTCCATACTTCCAGTCCCCCTGCAGTATAAATCCTCTGGTGTCGGGGCAGCTGCGGTTGTGTTTCCACAGACAATGAGTCTGGCTACATCTGTAGTTGACCACCATCTGACCTGTCTTTACTATCTACCAGTAATATATACAACTAGAGATGGACAAACCCAGTCCAAATTTGGGACCTTGAATCTCATGGATTGTTTCGACCAAATCTTCCCCCCTCCCTTCTCCCCCCTCAAAAAATTAATAAATCCATCTACATATTGGGTACTAAAAAATCAGAGCAGATTCTTTCAAATCTATAATTGATTACAATCCGGCTGAGCCGAACTTAGATTGCATATTGAATCCAGAATCAGTTGCAGGATTGTTAGAAATCCGCACTCGGGAGGGAGAAAAGGATTTCCATACCAACTAGTGAGAGCTAAAGTAGCTGGTGGCTAGTACCACTGTCACATTAAACTATAGTTTTTCATTAAGTGCTCATACTGGTGTAAATCACTTTACCCTCTTCTAGGATAGAGAAGCACATCGAATAAGCAGTCTTCTGCCATCAGACACCTTCTGGAAGACACCTTACAGCCCATTTATTTGAATAGGCTGTAATGTATTCCAGCACCGAAGGTACCTTATGGCAGAACACTGCTTAATAAATATGGTCCACTGTCTTTATCCTTTATAAGTGTAGCTCCCTTTGACTGTGTCTGGGGAGGAACTAACAGAACGGCTATTACCTGTTGGCTACCAGGAGGCCTGAGCCTCTGCCACTGGGAACCTGGGGTGATATCTCGTTCGTCTCGGTGCAGCGCCTCTACCTGCTAGGGATCCCAACGTGGTGGGATAAGCCCCTCACAGGAACAATACCAGTAATACACACACTCGGGTATATAATAACAACCTTTACTGAACACACAAGAAACAGTACCCTGTACCACACAGTATAATATGCCCAAACTAGTACCACCAGTGAGTGTCCCCAAAGTGCATAGGGTGCTTGGCATCAATACACTGATGTCCTTTTCCCCCAATGTCAGGGCGCATCCAAAAGTGTAGGAGATAGCGCTATCCCGTGGAATGTTGGTGCACTTTTTGAGTTACATGCCTGGGGCTCCAGCACACGGGTACTGCAGATTTACAAAGGGGATCCGTCTGATCCAACGTTGCTGTCATCAGCGATGGCGTCCGCCTCCACATGGAGTGAACTCCCACTGGATGGTATCACCATAAAGAGTCTCTTATAATGAAGGTGGTCTGGTCCCAGACCACAGGTCGCAATAACAGCGTGGTGTCTCACCGGTGCTATCACTGACTATAAGCAGATACTGGGGAGGGGTCCCTAGCTATGGGCTTTCCCTGTAGAAGCCACAAACTGTTGTGAGTCGGAGCCTATCTGGGGCCTAAGGGGGGAGATCTGCCTAGTCCAGGAGAGCACTGCTCCCTGGACAATACCTGCTTCTTTGCGATAATAAAAACAGAATAACATATTTTAAAGGAATATATTAAACTTTCGGCAGGCAATCAGTTGATAAGACTTCAGTGTCTAGGCTAGGTGGAAGAATGAAGGCCACTATTGATAATACCTGTCCACCAAAATGCCATTTAAAATGCTCTTCTCCAATTAAATTGATCTCAACCCCAAATTCGGTATTCTCCGAAATAAATTTTTTGTGTTGTTGGAGAAATGAACAGGATTTTTTTCAGGCTAGTCCATGGTGCCGATCCTGGCCACTTCGGCAGTCTATATTGCCTTTGCAAAATAGAAAGAGAGTATGCCCTGAACTACTGTATTAAAAAATATCCCAACATTATTGTATGAACCCCTTAGTAGCCATAGTTGATATGAGCATCATGCATGCATTCGTGGGCACCAAGGTAGCAAAGGGGTTAAAATGCCTAGCTACCCAACTACTTACTCATTGTACAGTATATCATAGTGGAATTCAAGCGGGTAACCCCCTCTGAACTTCCTACTAATCTACTTCCCCAACAAACCTAGCTCCCCCTTCTTTATAGTCATTGCTAAAAAAAAAGTTATCTAAAAAAAATAACAAAGACAAATACAATAATAAAAAAAATCACTATATATTTGTGGGATAAAATTATGTTGGATGAATATATTGAGTTGACCAATCCTAGAGGATTAAGATTGCTGAAATCTCCAACAGTAGACTACAATTTGAGCAAGAGTGGTATAATATTTTAGATGAATGATTTTTAGAACTAATGAGATTATTAATGAATGAAAAAAAGAATAAAAATTAGTTTGGATAAAGAGATTGTACAAATTAAGGAAGCAATCCTTAAATTGTTAAATTTGGAAATAATTACCACACATTATTTCTGATTGAAATCTTAAATTGAAAAGGTATGAGAAATTCATAATGAATGGGAAAAATAAAAAGGATAAAATGAATTACACTACAGTATGAATAGACATAGGAGATTCCAATAGAATTGCTCAAGAAACATATAGCAATATATATTTTTTTCCAAAACAAATATGAAATAAGTAGAGAGCATGATTAACCTAATGTGGGTGAGTTCAGATTGTTTCAGAATACGTAGCATCCTATACGGGAGTTAGGAGAGTTCTGCAGTATGCAAAATATGGGAATGAGAAAAGATCAGAAAATCTATATTTTGAACCGTGGATTGAGAAAACGAAGAAAAATTGTAGAGAAAGGTTTATTTAAAAAATTTATATATATATATAAAAAAATATGGATTTCAAGTATGGAAAATCATCTAGAGAAATTAGGAATAGGTAACAGGTTTTGGATAATTGTAGACGAGGATGTGTTAGATGATAATGTGGTCTTTATTCAGGAATCAAGATTGTTCTTGACCTTCTCTGGAAATGGACGAACCTCTTTTTCAGAAACAATGGAGCCATGCAAGGTGATAAAGAAACGATATCACAGGGAGAAGAGATGTAGGGGGAAATACTCATCACAAAAAGGCAATCTCAGTATAAATAGTTTAAGAATGAATGGGATTTTCAACCAATCATCTTTTACTTTCAATATTGAATATTTGAATGTGTTAAAAGGAGCTCTATCGTCCCCCATCTCTGTTTCTAATGACTGTTATTTATACTAATATTTACAGAATATTTATCAATCTGCATCTCCCTCTCGGCTCAGAAGCGTCCGTCTGCATCCATCTGCAAGGGAAACGCAGATTGTTTGTGCGGTGACATACATCCACACTGCTCAATTTTATCTGCTACATTTTAAGTAGCCAATTTTCTACTTACACATAAAATTGCCTTTTAGTATTTCAGTATTGTGGCTTTTTTTCCTTTTCCATAGGATTGAAAGGAGTTAGGACTTTGTTACCATCTTGGACACTTTCCATTGATACATTGTTTATTTCACTTTATTTATTGGTTTGGTTATTTGCGCCCTTTATTCATTTTTTGTTGAATGGGCATTATTGAAAACCCTGCTCTCTGATTGGATAATGCCTGGAATTTTAACCAATCAGTAATGCCCGGAATTTAAGCAGCTTGCAATGCTTCCACGTGTTTGGAAATAGAAATCCTTTTAGACATCACATTATATTTTTTAAACGGTATATAGATTACCTTATTTTTATTTGGAAAGGGGGAGCACAGTCACTGTTATTGTTTATTGATTATTGATTGATTAACATTTTTGGTTTTTTTTATGGGACACACACTCTCCTGGTCATTTATTTGTTGGATACCTGTTGTAGTGCTCTGCCTCCTCTCCTCTCCTCCTTTTTGTTAAAAGACACGTCAAAAGATCCTGTTACTAAGATTAAAACCAATTCTGTTTCTAGAATGCTGGAAAATTACTTAAATGATAACAGATAAGTTGACATCAGGTCTAGCCCATAATTTACCAGAAGGAAAAGAGAACTATCTGGAACCCTTTATTCAGACTGGCTATAATTTACATAAGGTAAATATACTCCATATAAGGTACATATGCATATACTCCGAAAGAGTATATAGCTCCACTGGCATTATTGCAAGTGACCATCGCAAGAGGCTACTGATAAAAATATTTAGTTATTTATTCAAATGAACTGAAACATGTTTGATGAATGCCGTCAAATTGAAAAGGAAAATTTTGCAGTTGATGCCAGTGGGGATGAGTTTTTATTGGCTGATGAAAATGCTGACCATTATGTGATGATAATGCCAACAGTGATGATAATTAAGATGAGGAAGATTAACTACAGTATAATTAATAAAACAGGGCTTTTCCCCCTTTTTAATGGTTGGCACCAATAATAACAATCACTCACAGAGGGAAAATACACAATTTGACATGGGAAGTAGTGGTGGGAGTGGGAAATTTGAATCTAGATTAAGATACAGGTACAGTATCAGTACAGTATAAAATAAAAATATGTCTAGTTGTATATTTTTGGCAAAAGAGGAGGGTAGGTATGTGGCATTGTGGCAGTGGTAGTCATTTTGTGTCCAAACAAGCCAACACTACTACCGCATTGCCAGCCCAGTCACATAACAAGCATGACGATACAGTGCATGCCTTGTTCTACAGCTGTGTACAGTTAGGTCCGGAAATAATTGGACACTGACACAATTTTCATCATTTTGGCTCTGTACACCACCACAATGGATTTGAAATGAAACAACTGAGATGCAATAGAAGTGCAGACTTTCAGCTTTAATTCAAGGGGTTGAACAAAAATATCGTATGAAATGTTTAGGAATTGCAATCATTTTCATACACAGTCCCCTTATTTCAGGGGCTCAAATGTAATTGGACAAATTAACACAATCATAAATACATTTTTAGTTTTTAATACTTTGTCGAGAATTCTTTGCAGGCATTGACTGCTTGAAGTCTGGAACGCATGGACATCACCAAACGCTGGGTTTCCTCCTTTGTGATGCTGTGCCAGGCCTTTACTGCAGCTGTCTTCAGTTGTTGTTTGTTCGTGGGTCTTTCTGCCTTAAGTTTTGTCTTCAGCAAGTGAAATGCATGCTCGATCGGGTTGAGATTGACTCGGCCATTGCAGAATATTCCACTTCTTTGCCTTAAAATCTCCTGGGTTGCTTTCGCAGTATGTTTTGGGTCATTGTCCATCTGTAAAGTGAAGTGCCGTTCAATCAACTTCGCTGAATTTGGCTGAATCTGAGCAGACAATATATCCCTATACACTTCAGAATTCATCCGCTGCTTCTGTCTTCTGTCACATCATCAATAAACACTAGTGACCCAGTGCCATTGGAAGCCATGCATGCCCATGCCATCACACTGCTTCCACCGTATTTTATAGATGATGTGGTAAGCTTCGGATCATGAGCCGTTCCAAGCCTTCTCCATACTTTTTTCTTCCCATCATTCTGGTACAGGTTGATTTTAGTTTCATCTGTCCAAAGAATGCTGTTCCAAAACTGGGCTGGCTTTTTTTAGATATTGTTTGGCAAAGTCTAATCTGGCCTTTCTATTCTTGCAGCTTATGAATTGTTTGCACCTTGTGGTGAACCCTCTGTATTTGCTCTCGTGAAGTATTCTCTTTATGGTAAACTTGGATAATGATAAGCCTACCTCCTGGAGAGTGTTCTTCACTTGGCTGGATGTTGTGAAGGGGTTTTCTTTAAAATGGAAAGGATCCTACAATCATCCACCACTGTTGTCTTCTGTGGACGTCCAGGCCTTTTTGTGTTGCAGAGCCCACAGTGCGTTCTTTTTTTCTCAGAATGTACCAAACTGTTGATTTGGCCACTCCTAATGTTCCTGCTATCTCTCTGATGGATTTTTTTTTGCAGCTTAAGAATGCCCTGTTTCACTTGCATTGAGAGCTCCTTTGACCGCATGTTGTGGGTTCACAGCAACAGCTTCCAAATGCGAATTCCACACCTGGAATCAACTCCAGACCTTTTACCTGCTTAATTGATGCTGAAATAACGAAGGAATAGCCCACACCTGTCCATGAAACAGCTTTTGAGTCAATTGTCCAATTACTTTTGGTCCCTTGAAAAAGAGGGGTCTACATATTAAAGAGATGTAATTCCTAAACCCTTCCTCCAATTTGGATGTGAATACCCTCAAATTAACGCTGATAGACTGCACTTTAAGCCCATATTCATTATTTAACTGTAACTTGAATTCATTTTGGTACACAGCCAAAATAACAAAACTTGTATCAGTGTCCAATTATTTCCGGACCTAACTGTATGTCCTAACTGTTTCATCTCTGATGCATTGGTGGGCGGCAGGACTCAATGGTGGGAGGGGTATTCTATACATTTTTCCAGAATTAATAAAGTTACCAGATTTCAGTTCCCCAAAAATAGGGAATTGCAAAGTGTTAACTATCTGGTGTACTATGAAGAAATTCAGACATACAGTATAAGCCCAACAACAACTGACTGTTGCACCATCAGGCACATTAAGCAGTTTATGTAGGGGTGATACAGGGCTGTGGTTCTGCCAATACAGTAATACGCATCTGTTAGCTCATCAAAGATTTTGTCAAATTACCCAAACCTTTAACGTGAGATGAGGCCCGCACACCAGGAGCCTTTATAACATAATCAGTACATCATGCTATAATGCTTTCTTGGTGGAGATCATGGAGAGGTAAATACAATCAGAATTAAAAGATCTACTTTCATTCAAGTAAGTGAAGGGGGTGGGAGAGGAGGCGGATGCAACTACTTGATCTCTACGACAAGCAGTTACATGTAATTATCTGGGAAGTCCAGAGTCCCCACTCCCTCTCAACACACACACACAACACCCCACCCCTTTACATCTGATGTAGTCCTTGTAGGCTGGAGGCTACACTCCATTTCAAAATAGAGAACTTGCGTGGTACTAAGGACCAGTAAACAGACACAATAAATAAATAATTATGTTCTCATACAGATGCAGCGGCCGTTATTCAGACATTTCACGGAGCCGTTTTCGTGTGCTCTGCTGCATACCACGCGGCATTCACGCAGCCAATCACACCAGGCACACATGTTTATTGCGGTTCCTTTGTTTGAATTCCATGGATTCTGTTTCTCCGGGTGCAATTCTTCACGTATCCCTGGCAGAAATGAATGAATTGTTATGTGTACAGTACTGTGCTACTGTGTCAATTTCAGGTGTTTAAAAATCAGAACACTAAAATGGCATTTTCTGCACTCACGTCTTAAGGCGGGAAGGTTGGAAGAAATCCCGCGCCATGACATGGGTATTCCGAGGTATACAACGCGTGAAGTGTTCGAATAATGGCCGCTGCATCTGTATAGCGAACCTTTGGAATTGACTGATGAAATAGTGGACAGGTACATGGTGTAGCATACTGGTTCGGTGACCTACACTTAGTGAAAGTGAAGGTAATGTACAAATAAAGTCCAGAAACCGTAGCAAGTAAATTCACTCATTTCATACCTAATGTCCAATCATGAACTGGGAACACATAAACCAAATGGACTCACTTTTACAGTATGCTGCAAAGTCCACACAGATATCCCTGGCTCCAAAGGTTCTCGTGTGCTTCCGCTGTAGTTATGAAGATAAAGAGAGGAAGAGATAACCGAGCACAACTCACGGACATCCACAGTAAAGCAAAAATAAGGAAAGTGCGTATTCCATCAAAAGTTAATTTTTTATTGGTCATATGAAAAAAATAGCGAAGGTGTCGCCCCACCCACGCATTTCACGCCTAAGCGCTGTATCAAGGTATACACACCACTAAATCAGGAATATATTTATAGGTGAATGGTAATACCAATTAACCAGTCATATCACATACCTGTGATCTACCCCGCGTCACACCTGGCGCTGTCTGCAGCATCATCATGAAGCGCAGCAACTACCCCATCACTCACCAGTCCTGCCCCCACCCTCCCAATACTGACACACATTAATACCAGCTCCGTTGACCCCATACTTGAATCCTTTGTAATAAAAATTAATTTACAACCAGATTTATTACCTTAGTATAAGAAGAAATGGGTGTAACCGGGAGCTCCTAAGTAAAGTGTTTTTTTTTCCCCCAATAACAAACGTGCATTAAATTACATAGCATGTGCTATAACCCAATATATAAGTGCAATTAAAAGTGCAAATCTTTAAAATAAAGTGAATATAGAAAATATTCAGAAACCTATGTAACGGGTATTCCCCCCCCCCCCCAATCGCAGATATTGTGTGGGTGCGGAGAACATACGGTATTACCAGGTGTGGTGCAGTATACCTGTCAGGCTCACAGGAGGTCTGAGCCTCCGCCAATGAGAGCCTGGGGTGAATCCTCTGGAACGTTCTCGGTTTCAGCGCCTCCACCTATGTAGGATTCTATGGAAATGTAGAATGACCCTAACATAGGAACCCACCCAGAAACCACATACACCAGTATTATGTATAACAGGTTTACTGAATGAACAAAGAATACTATAACATCATACTTATACTTTATAACATCACCACATTATAACATCCCCACATGGTGCCCACAGCCCAACCCTGTTGTCCCATGGTCAGCGCTGCCACTATGTGAGAGAGAATGTTATGATCTGTTGGTGCACTTATAGAGTACCTGCCGAGTGCTCCTGCACTCGGGCCTGCAAGGAACTTCACAAAGGATCTGTCGTTCTGGGATCCCATCTGATCCGGTCTGGTGAATCCTTGCTTGGGGTCCACCAGGGGCGGTCCCACCCTTAAGATAGTCTTTCTCTCTGGGCGTAGACTTGAGCCCAGCATCCACTGTGTCCCTGTCTATCATTGGCACTATGTGACACGTGCTCTACTACAGGCCGTCCCTACAGCACAGCAACCTGTAATGGCTTTGGGGAAAACTCCTAGGCCCTACGGGGTAGCCTATCTTATGCAGGGGTCCCTGACCCCCTGCACCCACACTACCTCCTCCCGTACTACCCGAGTCCCCTCTGCCTCACTATTAACTAACTGATCCTAGCGCCTGCAGCAACAAGCTGTGACCCACTGGATGCTTGCAGCCAACGTGCTGCACAACACTGTGCCTGCCTGTCAGACCTCACGGCACTGACAGCCATGACCCTAACAAGACAGCACACTAACACTAAGGGCAGCGTCCCTATCTTGGGCCGTCCCTTATCAATTACCCCACTAGCCTCCTGGTGAGTTGGGGCCTACCTGGGATGTGGGTACCTATCTGGGTGCAGGAGCTGCACTCGCTCCCTACACCCTTCCTTCCCTCACAGCTCCCCAGCTCCAACTAACTAGCGTGCTGTGAGCCCGCGAAATGTATCCTTTTCTCTCCAGAGCCTTCCTGCAGCCCTATTGGCTCCTATGAGGCACCTGGTCCCTGTCTCGCTATGCCCCATGGGAGTTGAAGTCCCATGGAGCCTAGAAACACATTGGGGCCGCGTGCGCGCCTCTCCTGCGCATGCGCGAACATTTTGGGGCCGCCTCAACCTTTCCCTTCCTATTCTCACGCTCGCGCGACTTCCTAAAGCCTGCCATAACTGACTAGCTAGCCCTGCACATGTGCGACTCTGTCGGGCCGCCAGGGGTTTACCGCACATGCGCAAACTTGCGCAACATGGCGGCGCCCTGCACAGGAGCCACCGAAGATCCCCAGCGCACCGGAGCGCTCCCTGCTCGGCCCCCAACCTCCGGAATGGCCGTCGGGTCTGCCGCTTGCCTCCAGCAGCACCGCCATCGATCCTGGCCACGGAGGGGATGGGGGTCGCAAGGTGAGAGGGGTGACCTGGCTACACCTATATTATTTAGTACAACCTTTACCCCAATAAAATGAAACAGTGATTAAAGGTATAAACGCAGCAGCTCAAAAACCCTTGTGGACCGTCCTCTGGTCCCGAAATAGCATAGTTGTCCAAATAGGGGGAGAGCTTGCAGATCTCGTTGTGAATATGAAAGATAAAAAAATATGAATAATAGTGTAGCCAGTAGATGAATAAAGTATATAATGAAAAGTGTATTTAGTCCCACTTCCAAATTATGATGTAATATAAGCAAATCAGAGATTCATCTCTCTCTGATAGGAGCACTGTGGCCAATCCACCTCTGCATTGTATATCTTGTATGTCGTGGGTCCAGTGTTACTCAAAAGGTAAGAGAGAGACTCACAATAGTGCAGTATTTCTCAATAAATATATATTGTAGAAACACAGAAATTACAAATTGCACTCACATTTCAATATGTGAAAAGTTCATTTGAGATGACTTGAAGATCATTGGCAGTTCTCTGCCCACCTCCGTTTTTCCTTTCCACGAGTGGATTTTGCCCATTACAGCACTGTACAATATACAGATGAGACCACGACTATTATAAAGCTTGCCTTAAACTAGCCCGGTTACATTCTGGGTATGTGCTTGGCTAGTTTAAGGCAAGTTTAAGGCATTTCTGCATTGACTAATGACCCATAGGATTAACACAGCAGGGGTCCCTGGCAATCCCATTCAGTTTGAATGGGACTGCCAGGGACCCCTGCTGTTAATCTGATGCCGTTAATCAATGCAGAAATGCTGGGGCTAGTTTAAGGCAAGTTTAAGGCATGTATCCAGAATGTACCTGGGTGTACCTTGGTCTTTTTGGCGATTGCCACAGGTTTGTGTTAGAATAGTCGCAGTCTCTGCTGTATGTTGGGGGAGGGGTTGTTCAATGTATTATACTTTTGTTTGTATTGTAATGTTTATTGGGGGTAAAGGGGCTGAGTGAAGGGGGGTAGTTGCCCCGGGGTGGGTGGTCAGGCCTCTAGGGTGGGTAGTGGGAGGGGTTAACCCTTTCATTACCATAGCGGTTACTACCGCTAAGGTAAGAAGGGGTTAGCCCCTATTGCCATCTTCGGGTAGGACTAACCATCTACCCTCGGGAAACTACCCTCTGCACCCACCCCCTCTACTCCCAGCAAATTAGGTACTCTGGCTTAACCACTGGCTGCTAAGATAATGAAGCTGCTTTTATTTTATTTTGATAACACAGTATTGAACCAGGGGGTCTCCTGAGCTGAACCGCATTCATTTCAGCCTCTGGGAACCGAGTTAAAGGTCCCGGTATTGGGTGCCACTATCCCCCTGCTTTGTTTAAATGTCCCAGGGCTGGACATGTAACTCAGGAAGCATGGGGTCCCCGGATCGGAAATCAATGTGATTCAGGTCCGAAGTCCCCCTGCTTCAATTCTGTGTTATTAAAATAAAATAAAAGCTGTGTGATCAACTATTAGAGGTGCGCAGGGAGAGTGACTGATTCAGTCTCACCCTTAGTGCACGTCTAATTTATTTGGAGGGGCGTTTGAGAGGATATACTGTATATACTGTACTAGCGGTGACACATTACATTTGAAAATCTCTCTCTCTTTCTCCTCCCCCCAATCCAGCAATGGATTTTTTTTCGTGTTCGGTTTCTTCAAAATTTGATCTCTGTTGCTGAAGAAACTGGAGACCTTTGTACCTTGAAAATTTCTCTCTCGTGTCAATGTGAGATATTGATAGCTAATTAAAATGGTATTACAAACAATAGATGTGGAAAATGGGAAGGTTAATGGAGAACATCATTTGGAAACATAATTATAAATAACTTTAGATGTGTAAGTATATTTTTCAAGCATCCATCACTGTGACAACTTTAGCATTAGTTTTACGTTCCTTAATGAATTGGGCACTCTTCAAGGTCATTTATAAAGATGGATGAATTTGCATATTTTTCAGGTATCTCAGGTGTGCCCAATTTATGTGCACAGGTGTCTCACCACTTGTATAAAGGTGTGTTTGAAGGATCAAAGATGACACATGGGACTCTAACTAAGATTGTCTTCTCTCTTCTCTTCCCTCTCCTCTCTGCCTCTCTCCCACTCTCCCCTAAATAGACTTATTTATATTAACCTTTTCCACGGAGATAGATTAGTGGCACCAGGCTGCTGTGAGATATCCGGGATCACATCACCTAATAACCCATATTGGATAAGGAGAGAAGGGAAATCAATCTCCCCTAAAAATAAACAAAAGTGCAATGTTGTACTAAGGTTTACTGGCTTACAAGCCCTTTGATATACGAAACCTGATTATAGATAAGAGGTCAAAATAATTGCAGTTTTGGCCCTGTTTAGTTTAAACATTTATTGGGAACTAATTTCTCTTTTTTTGTACTTACTACAAATATTCACCTAGCTTAATAAAAATCTACTGTCAGCCAAGAACATGGATCATATTTACTTAATGGTAAGTAATAATTGTGGTGCTGTATGGTACTTCATGGTTTAGGAACTCTTATTAAATATGGCCCAATGTCTATGGTAATACCCCTGAAGTTTTAGAGTACAGTTCTTTTAAAACTTCAAATTACTCTTGTCTCAGGAACTCTCAGGTTTGTGCATTAAGAGGCATAACAACCTGCAATTAATCTCCACTGCTCTAGGACAAATATAGCTATTAGTAACACCCTTTAACAACTTGTGTGCCAGGAGGGACCTCAATTGCATGTCCCCGAATCCTAAAGGGACTAAATAGATTACACGAGTTTAAGGCATCAAACAGCCCACATTTACTTGCCAGATTACTTCCCCTCTGAGAAAGTGGCCTTATAACCACAAAACTAATTGGGGTAGCAGACACATTTTTTTTAATTTTCAGTTTTTGGTTAGAGATTATTAGGTATACGATAAAGACTATATTCTATACTTGCATTTCTCCTAAGAAACCCCAGTGTCTAGTATTTGCTGTACAGTAGTTGATGTAGTCCTTTGGAATCAAATTAATCAGAGAACAAACTATTTGCAGTAACCCTGTGGAGAAATTGAAAATTGCAGTAGTTTATTAGGCTAATTCTTCAAACGTTTCCAAATGAATGTTTCTTTTAATGAAAATGTTAACTATACAAGATCAAATGTAGGCTATTACTGAAAAAAATTCCTTTAATTTAGACTTTTAAATGCCTTTGTTATCTCCTGTTAAGAATAAATAATCATATGCCTTTAACTTGGCATTCTTCCAAGTCATTGGCTGACCGCTGTGCATAAAGGGACTTTTTACTTTACATGATGGCCAAATTAGAATTTGAGAATAACATCCTTCCTACAATATATCCAAAGGCAAGAGTCTGCTGGATTATTATATTATGTCAATGGTGACATTTTAAAGAATGCAATAGTGAAATTTTAAAAAACAGGATAGTCCGTCTGGCGCTACAGTAAAGAAATGAAGGCCATGGAAAGAAATACTGCTATTTAAATTCAGTAAATACTATATTAAAGCTAGCATAGACTTTTCCTACAGATATGGCACACAGAGATGGTCTAGGTCATTTGGTTGTTAACACTTTACATAACCACATCTCCACTGGCATTTGGCTGCTACTCACCCCACGCCGGGATCTGTCGCAACCGCCTGCTTTGTCACCAAGTTAAATCCCTAACTTTATCCCTAACCATAAAACCCGCTAATTTTAATCCTTAATACTAATGCTAAACCCTACCCTAAAAATCTTAACTTATTACCCTATTGCCCTTTACCCGAAACACCTTACAATAATCTCAACCCTAAAAAACTTAACCCCTTACTTTAAAACACCTTACCCTAAAACTTTACGCTAATCCCCTACCTTAAAAACCTTAACCCATTATAAGGAAGATAAATGGGGCAATCTGTTGCCATGACAGCATGAATCAAGCCGTTTGTTGTCTCCAAGGGGCTCAAGGTCAGCATATTGCAGATAAGGTAGACAGATTGTTGGGAGGGGCTGGGACTGACCCGGTGGTCTTGGTACACGTTGGCACCAATGACAAAGTTAGAGAACGATGGAGGGTCCTAAAAAATTATTTCAGGGATATAGGCCGCAAATTTAGGGCAAGGACCTCCAATGTAGTATTTCCTGAAATATTACCAATGCCATGCGACCCAAGGGAGACAGTCAGAGATTAGGGAGGTTAAAGCATGGCTAAGAAAGTGGTGAAGGAATGATGGTTTTTTTTTTTTTTTTTAGAGCACTGGGATTTCATTTTAGAAAGGTGCTAT
>CM071568.1:243736241-243773763 GCA_036426205.1 Ascaphus truei
GCTGCAACATTTAAGTGACAATCTGCAGAGACTAAGGCCCATTGGATTAACACCGCAGGGGTCCCTGGCCGTCCCATTCATTTGAATGGGACTGCCAGGGACCCCCGCTGTTAATCGATGGGCCATTAGTCTCTGCAGAATTGTCACTTAAATGTGGCAGCATGGAACCAGTATGTACCAAGTCATGTTGGTGATAGCCCCAGATTTGCCCCAGTTTTTCATTTTGAATGGGACTGCCAGGGACCCCCGCTGTTAATCTGATGGGCCATTAGTCTCTGCAGAATTGTCACTTAAATGTTGCAGCATGTAACCAGTATGTACCCAAGTCATGTTGGTGATAGCCCCAGATTTGCCCCAGTTTTTCATTTGAATGGGACTGCCAGGGACCCCCGCTGTAATCCGATGGGCCATTGTCTGCAGAAATGTCACTGGAATGTGTGCAGATGTACCAGCAGTACCCAGCATGTACCTGGGTCCTTTTGTGATGGCCCAGGTTTGTTTTAGAATACTCGTTGGCACTACATTAGATTTTGCAATGGCTTTTGATACAGTTCCACACAAGAGGTTAGTGTACAAAATAAAACAAATCACAGTCGGTAAAAATATTGTACCTGAATTGAAAACGGTTGAAGGATAGACACAGAGAGTTGTCATAATGGAATATTTTCAGGATGGGCTCTAAGTTGTAAGTGAAGAACCTCAAGGATCGGTATTGGGACCACTGCTTTTTAACTTGTTTATTAATGACTTGAGGTGACATATGTGTAAAGTCCCCATTTGATGATGAACACTAAGGCTGCGCTTATACTGCCACAGCGACGGCGACGGATTGATGACATCAACCGTCGCTGTCACCATTGCGATAGTTGCAATGTAAGTTTAGGCGAAGTCGCTGTCTATTAGGCAGTGACATCAGAAAGGGGGAAGGCACCCAAGATCAGGAATAGAATTTGGTATGTCTGCTGATGGAACAGTTGACAAGTTTAGTTAACGACACTGGCTCAAAATTCCTCAAAGTCTGGTCCCCATGATTGGACAAACTCAGAATCCCTGGGTAGATGCTACCAATATCCTGCAGTGATAGATAAAAGTGCATTCTCCTCTGACCCAGCAGTTCGACAAAGGATGGTAGGTTAGACAGATAGGATAAACTGGCAGAGTCAGTAGAGCCATAAACGGATCGGAGAGGCATTAGTTAGGCTGGCATCGGCGCACCTTTGAGGGATGAGAGAGGCGGAGGTCCTCATTACCGGCATTCCCCATACCCCCCCCTTCCTTTTGTATTACATGTGAAGTCTGTCGGTACGTCCCCCCAGTGAGTCAGTTGTTCTCTTTTGTTATGTTTTTTTTTAATGTCAGTTGATTGTATAAGAACTGTAAAAATAGGATATTTGGTGGCATCAAAATATGCAGTGGGTTGGAAGCTTGTATACGTTTGTACCAGATACCCAATACAATTTGATGTGGAAAAAAATGAAAGAAGGGGGAAGGCAGGGGACGGAGAAAATCTCTGATGACCACAAGGGGAGACCGTTGCTGAAAAAATCAAATAAGAGTGACTACCAGGTTTTTGGTAGCGTTGTCGCTTGGTCGCACTGTCGCCTGCACTACAAGCACCAACGACCGGTGACAATGCATTTGTTTTGACGCGGGCGTCACGTTATAAGCGCAGCCTAACTTGTGTAAATAGAAAGAAACAGAGCAGGATGTAATTTCTCTCAGAATGGACTTGGACAGACTGGAAACTTTGGTAGGTAAATGGCAGCTAAGGTTTAATACATATAATGTAAAACTATGCATTGGGAAACAAGAATAAACAGGCAATTTACAAATTAAATTGGGATATATTAGGAGAATCTTACTGGAGAAGGATTTAGAATTGCTTGTAGAAGCACATGCTTAACAACAATGCAATGCTAGCATAATTATTCCCTCTAGAAAGCATACATTAAAAACTTTTAACCCCATTACCCTAAACTCTCTAACCCTAATCCCAACCTTAAAAACATGACCCCTTACCCTACAAACCCTAACTTTACCCTCCACCCTAACCACTAAATGAATCCTTAAATTAACTCACCTTGACAAAGCAGTTGGCGGTGAGCCTCCAGCGTTGCGTGCCGGCAGAGACTTGGTCACGGCAAAACAGCCGTGACAAATGTCCCAATCCCCACAGGCTCGGCTACTTCTGACGAAGCCATACGGCAAAACGCATTGAGTGGTGTGAACCAGAACCCATTACAGTGGAGAGGGAGGTGATCGGAGGTCCGGAGAGAGTAGTAAAGTCATTACAGTTCCAAATTTCGTGAGACTCGTGACATCACTTCCAGGAAGTGAATGCGGGTGAGGAGTCGGCGTTCCCCTTTGTTCTCCTGGGACACGAGGAGGGGGAGAAAGACACTAACACCAGGGACTGTGTAGGACCATCAGGATCCCCTGTTAAAAACATTGCCTTAAAGATTATTTGAAATGTTAGTGTGAAGCATTGAAGTTTTGCATCTTTCTGAGAGAAATACAATGTGTGCAATCAGACTATTGGATATCCTTTTTCCGTTTTATGAAAGCGCTGGAGGAAGAAATGTTTTGCTTGCTGACTATAAAGGAAATGAAAGATGAGAATACCAAATTTTACATGGTTGAATGATTTTTTTTTTCACTTTATACACAAGTTTGTATTCACATTCGTCATATATTCACAATACATTACAGTATTTATATAATAGTTGCAATTACTTTGCACCTGTTAGCGCTCCCCAATATTTTCCTTTTCAGCTGGCAACACTGTACCTAGTAATGATGCGCACCTTAAGGAAAAAGAGGTATACTTTATCTCTTAAACATTTTATTACAATTATGAACCATAAACACGCTTGCATTTATTTATTCACATAAAAATATGTGGGATTGTGTACATTTTCAAAGATTCCCTCCTATACTCTTACAGTAGCTCTGATGAAAAGGCCCACCTGGAAAAAATGTTCAGTACACCCATTCTGAATTTTCTTTTTAAATCCAGAAGGCTTCACATCAAATCCCAAAATGTACCGAAACTATCACAAAAGTTTGAAAAAACATATACATTTCAATTGTAAAACAGGTATAGATAGAGTATAAAAGTGGACATTTAAATACCATTAAGAAAGAAAAGTGAATGGCGATGCAAAATATGTCTATTTCCCTATTCACAAACCAGCGGTTTTAAAAAGAGCCCACACAATTGATGTTCTATTCATAAGGAGAGTATATGTATGAAGGTAAAAGTGGAGCAAAATAACGCACGGTATATATCAAAGAAGAAAGTCCCATTGAAATGAATAGTATTTTTATTTCTTGATACATTTTGTTAGTATTTTTCCAAGAATTGCTCCACTTTCGCCTTAATATAATAGATTCCGTAAAAGTAAAAGAAAGAGATTTAAAGGTACGTCTAATCTGATCCCAGAAATGTGCACAATAACAAAAGTATATCAATTTCTATGTACATGAGTACTGGAATACACTAAAAAGATAACAGTTGGGACATAGGTGTCCAAGATGGGTAAAGTACCAATATACATTAGATTGCTGTTTTCTCTTAAAGTTTTAAATTGAATTATTCCATGATCACACTTGTGCTTATACTTGACAAGAATGTACTTTTATCCATTCTAGAACCATTTTAGGATGATATAGAAGAAACCACAGTAACCAATTATGGATTATTCACATGAATCGTAATGAACACATTGAACAGTATTTTGTGTTCACTAACTAAGGCATCATGATAAGACACATGGTTGGTAATGTGCCACAAACTATAGAGTTTTCAAGTATGTTTATGTTTAGCTACAGCAGAATGGAAAAACTCAACAGAATATATCACTTAGGCTTCAGCCATAATCAATCGTTTACTTTAACAAAATAAATTATTTGCAGGTCTGTTTATAAGTGATATTATTTAATTTGAATTGAAAGAGAGACTTTAATAGCTCACTTGATATAGGTGCTTTTCAGTCATTGATCCTTCACTTATGAATCAAAAGCATTACTGATTGACCTTCAACTGTACAGCAACATTTTCCTCTATAAAGAGATTTATGATACACTCTCTAAAACCAAGAAAAGCACCTCTCTGTTTTTTTGATTGGGCTTTTAGTCCTGCAAATAAAAAGATCATCAATTTAAATGGATGTCATCAGTAGTTATTCTGTAAGAGGGAAAAAAAACTTGAGTAGATATTTAATTTACCTTTTGCTTCTACTACCGTTGGCATTTTGTATTGTATACTAGCTAAAGTACTTACTGGTTTAAAACACATTGCAAAGATATGTGGAGTCCTCTTTCCCCTTGCAGACTTGAAAACCCCAAAGTAAAGTGACATTCACCCTCTTCACTGACACTCCCTCAGTGACACACAACCATCAGTGTCATTACTCTCTTATACCCTGACCTTGACCCCTCCATCTCTACAACCCCTACCTCTCACCTCCCCCACTTATCCTCTCCCCATGTACAGATGCAGCCACCATATCCGATACACTTTCCTGGGTAAAAACGAAGGCATCCACAGTAAATGCCTCAACATGCCTCAACATTTCTGTGAGTTCCTAATGGCCCATCGGACTAACAAGTGGGGTCCCTGCAGTCCCATTCAGTTGAACCCCCTGCTTCCCGAGATACAGGACCCGTTATGGGGTGCTAGTATCTCTTATGCTTTGAAAGGTCCCGGTCACGTGACGCAGGACATTAAAATGCAGAGGGATAACCGGCACCCCATAACGGGGCCGTATCTTGGGAAGCAGGTGGTACCCAGACATAAAGGAGAGAATCCGGCGCTACAGCTGTCACAAAACTCAGGGCACTTCCGAGTTAGAACAAAAACTTATTGGAACCTCACGAACACACAGCTACACCACAATCTCCCCCTCAAACGCGTTTCACGCCGAATCAGCGCTTCGTAGAAGTAGATGTAGCGCCGGATTCTCTCCTTTCCATGCTGTTCTTCAGAAGGCTGCACGCCCAAAACCGGAGCTAGAGGAGAGCAGGACCAGGTAGGTTAGTACATAGGTAAGGTTTTTCCTTCCCGGCTCTGACCTATATCTGGTCCGTGTATACTCTCCAGCTCCACTTATGTGACACTCCTGACACCCCAGGGTGCTGTAACTAACAGCCGGAGGCAGGACAGATTCTTATTGTACCAGACATAAAACCAATAAGTAAGTCGGAGACCCCCTGCACATCTACACTATGAAAGAAATATATATTAAAAAACATTAATAAAAATCAATACACCCCCCCGTTTGGCCCCCCCCCCATATTTAAAACCATTATTTTTTTAACATACAGAAACTCATACCCCAGATACTATGGTAGTCCCCGGTGATCCCAATGGGTGTCCGCAGGCACCAGTGCACCAGAGGGGGGTTGCCCACAGGGTCTGGGGTCTACGGGTGGTTTCATGAGCCTCCAGGTGGTCCCAACGGGTCACCGTGGCCACAGGGGTCCACGGATGGGCCCGTGAGTGTCTGGGGGTCCCTGGGTCAACCCGACAGGTGTCTGGGTCCTCAGGTGGTCTCATAGGTCCCCACAGACCTAAGGTACCAACTTATGTTAACAAAAAACATGGCCTACTTCAATCAATCTCGTCCCCCCTCCGCCCAAACGCATAATAAAGTACAGTAATGGGCAAAATAACTATTATCCCAGATATGGATAATAGATTATTTGCCATTATTTTAAACACAACATTAGCATGCATAAAAAAGTAAATAAATACAGTTCTACTTACCAAACAGCAGGTCCCCTGTCCTCCGTTGCCAGAAAGCATACATCATAATAAAGAAATCTAATGGCCCCTAACATTAATCCCGTAGCGGTAATAACGCTATAGTAATTAGGGGGTTAACCACCCCTGCCCCGCTACAAACCGGGAGGCCTAACACCCACCCCGGACTGACTATACCCACCTGTACCATGAGTAGTATAGTGTACATCATAACCATATAATAATAATATGGGCTGATAAGCTCTATAGTACTCAATGGGCACCAATCACAATATATTAATGCACTAGTGACTAGACACACATAATAAAACATTAAAAAACTCGAAAAAAACACACTTCAATAAATAAAAACAGTAGCCAGCTAATCCAATGAGCACAAGCAATAAAAAGATCAACAATTAATTAATTCATTAATTAATTAAACCATTACCCAAGCATAATAATCAAACTCAGATTCTTTCAAACAGTAACTAATCAACTAATTAATTACTAAACAAACTCCATGACCAGATAGGTTGCCAGGCGGGTTCCCCTCCGCCCGCTTAGTCTCCACCGAAAAAAAAAATAATAAGACAGAGGAGACAGGACTGGGTAAAAATGGCCGCGGCTATTTATTTAAATTAAAGGGGTAAGCTACTCCCCACCAGAGTGTACCTTTGAAGGAGGGGGGAGGGAGGGGTCACGGCCCCCCGCCTCCGCTGCCTCTGCGCGAGCGGGTTATCGACGTCATGAATAACTGACCTCGCCCACTGTGCTCCCCCCGGGCTCAAACGGCCCAGCTCCCAGTCTGGCAAGAACAATCACCTACCCCCAGACCGCCGCCCGACAAATGCAAAGCCGGACAACGACCCCCTCCTGCTTGGAACCTGTTCCTTTCAAGATCAGCACGAGTAACAGAATCCGTACGTGCAACAGAACAGAGAAGCATGAAACTTACATACCAGCTTATATTCCCCAGCTACCGAGCATTACCCCGTCACATTGTCGGCTGGTTACCATCAGGTTGCCTGATCCTAACTAAGGGAATGGGGTGGGTGGAATGTTGGCTGGCGGGGGCAAAGAGGACGAGCCCCCCGCCAGTTGGTTTAAATTAGGGACCTTAGGACCCCTCCCCTGTCACGGGAGGGCGTGCGGGGGGCGGGCCAGCGGGAGGAAGGCCGGCTCCCCCTGGTCATGAAACCCCCCCCCCCAGGCGGGGGGGGGTCCTGACCCAGGGAGTGTTGCCAGGCGGTTCCCCCTCCGCCTTCGTCCCCGAAAAAACCCCAAATAACGACGGACAAATAACAAATAACGAAGGGAGGAGGTAAAATGGCCACGGCTATTTATTTAAATTAAGAAGGGGAAATGCTACTCCCCGCAGAGTATACCTTGACAGGAAAGGGGAGGGTCGCCGGCTCCCGCGCCGCTGCCGTTCTGCGCGAGCGGGTTATCAATGTCTGAATATCGACACTCGCCCACTAGTGCTCCCCCCCGGCTCAAAACTGCCCGCTCCCCAGTCTGGCAAGAACAAGCACCTACCCCTACGCCCCGATAGGCCCTATTTAACCCCCCTTAAACTAGGGCCGTACTGCCAACCACTGCAAGACCCTCTCCAATCCTCCTGTAACCTGATATTGAACAGATCTAACCCCACCTCTGACATGTGAACCCCTCCGCCTCAACAACAACTCCCTGCGGTAGCATCAAAATCAGGGTGTCTGATCGCTCAACCCCCGCACTGCGCCACGAACTTGCTCCCGCCCTATTCACCTTCCTCCGTGCCCTATCCACCGCCCGCGGTGACTGGCACTCGTCCCAGGCCTTCTGTAGACGATGTCGGACCAAACAAATTGCACCACCGCAGCGAGCGAACATCTTGCGCACATCCCTTCTAATGGTCTCTATTAGATCGACCGACCCACCGCCGCCACGTCATTTCCTCCCGCTTGAATGAGAAGGATCTGCGGTGGTCTCCTGTCTCTTGCTAGAAACCAAGAGCCGCACACCCAAATCGAGGTATGCCTCCGAAGATCGCCGAGCAGCCGCGATTCTCGCCAGTGTATCAATGAGTCACCGATGATCCAGACCTCCGTCGCCTCCGCATCTGCGGGGGAGGAAGGAGGGGGGGGGGGGCGGGATGGAAGGAGAGAGAGGAAAAAATCACCACCAGCAAAACTTTTTTCTGCGCCTGACCTGGGCCGAGATATAGGAACCGGTACTGCTGGACTCACAATGCCCAATTCTGTATCACCTCCCCAGCCAGCCCAGCGTGCTGCCCTCAGTTGCAGCCCCAAGCGCTCAAGGCAGACCGGATACTTGCGAGAACTGGTACCTGGTACATCACTGTGAACGAGTAACGGCTCGTCCCTGGTGGGCCACACTTGTAAGTATGACCTAGAGCCCCCATCAGGCACTAATACACTTCCCGGCACGCTTAGCAGAGGTACCACCACCGCACCCCTGCCCGCTTGGTCCATCTTGGACCGCCGGATGAAAAGCTGCAAAGAAATCTGCACCGAGCGCACACGTCCCTGGCCTGCAGTCCCCGTCCCCCTTTCTTAGAAGCGCAGACTAGTTCCCCTATCACGCAATGCTCCAAAGAACGCCAAGGTGTATGCCGCATTAAAAAGTCCCGCCTCGAAGGTTGAAAAGCAGAAGAGCCCTGTTTATAAACCATGCCTCCAATAACGCCGAGGTTACCGGCTCCTGGCGTCGCTGGGCGGTGCCCCCCTCAAAAGCCCTGCCCACCGGGCCCTCTTGACTACAACGCCTTGGTGACGTGTCAGTCTCACTGCCAGCCCTCAAGAAGAATGACACCCCGCTCAGATTCCTGCTTATTGTCTTCCTGCTAACCACCTGCGTCTCAATTCAATAAACGAATCGCATCATGATCAAGAACCCCCCCGCATCTCCTTCAATTTCCCTTGAGAAGCACAAGTACTCCCGCCATGCGGCCGCATAGGCCTCCCACGTAGCCGGAGCTAGATGCTCGCACTAGATTGATCACTGCGGGATCCCCAGCGCATAACTCTGTCGGGCAAGGTAAGCCTTCCCTGTCCGCTTTGGTGCCACTTCCGAAACTCTCCCATCTGAAATGGATAAAGGTCGGCAAGTAATTCGAGACCCCCAGCACATGACGCGCCCGGAACGATATGTTTAATTGCAAGCAGAGAAGGACGAAGCTGCGCAACGATTCACGACCGGTGAGGAAGTGAAACAAAGTATTCACAGCCTCGACCACTCCCATGTTGTCGGTCCAAATACGACTTCCTGTTTGCGAAGACTGCCCCCACAATTGCACCGCGACAGCAACGGGAACAGACTTAGGAATTGTATAATTTCTAATGAGCTGGGACTCGCTCCAGTGGCTTGGGCCAGCGCTCTGCACACTAGCCCCGTGAAGTATGCCCGAGCCTACTGAGCCTGCTGCGTCCGTGAACAGCTGAAGCTCTGCATCCTCGAGGGGCGCCCCCCGCCATAAGGTTCTCGCATTGTATGCCCCCAAGAAATCCGACCAGACCCGCATGTCCTGGCGGATTTCCGGCTGACCCGGATGAAGTGGTTAGGATGCCTGATCCCAGCGGTTGCCCCAGCCAGATGCCCAAAAACCCTGCCAACCAGCATGATTCGAGCCGCAAAAACCATGTGCCCAATAATGCTTGGAACTGACGCAGCCGAGGTTTCCTCAGACCCCCGAACTCTCGTAGGAGCTCTTTAGGGTCGCCAGTTATCCGGCAGGAGCCTGTATTCTAATCCGCGCCGAGTCGATTTCGATCCCGAGGAAGCTGCAGTACTGTTGTTGGGCCAACTGTCTTCTCGTCAGCTAGCGGGACACCCGAACTCACGAGCTATGCTGAAAATTCAAACAGCCATCTTGCGCACAGGTCCGATCCCACCGGCCCTACGAACAAAAAGTCATCCAGTAATGCATACACCCTGTGGCCTGCACCCTGCAATACGCCACCCACTCGAGAAACGTGCTAAAAGTTCAAGTAGAAACAGATATTGCGCAGCCCATGGAAGACACAAGTCAACAAAAGTACTGGCCGTCGAGCAAGTGGAAACACCAGGTGCACCGCAGCAGACGGAAGGCAGACTTGATCCGCCTTTGCCAGCAGAGCCCCCCGACCCATTCCGCTCACCATTGCCGCTGCTTGGTCAAGCTAGACGTAACTTACTGAGACAACTCGCGGATCAATGCCGTCGTCACGACGAAGCCTTCGGGATAGGAAGGTGTTGGATGAGCCTGGATGCCCCCGGTCCTTTTGGGGAACACCCCCAGTGGGAGATCCTCAAGTCAGGGAGAGAGGGGGGTAGGCGAATGGACTATGGAGTTGAAATCATCCCCAACTCACCTCCTTACCCCATTTTCCGCGCCCCAGCCTCACTGTAAAACCCTTGCCGATTTCAAATTCCATTCAATCCTGATCCGTCTGGTGCACAAAAACGGGATTCTGAACCCCTCGGAAAACGTTGAGGAGCAGCCGGGCGCTCCCTATTTGGGTATCTTTCCAGCCAAGGGGTCAGTCTTGGACGATTATAGGAGAAGGCGCCTTGCTGGCCAGCCCTCCGCCCACCCCCCTCCTGGAACCGCGTCCCACGCTCTTTAAAGCATTTTGCCTGCGGTGAGCTCCTCCGCAAGTGCCGCATGGTGTTTGAAGCGACAAACCGAATATGTGCACCACTCGTCATTGAAGGCCCAGCACACCCCGGGCCGGCTATCCCCCTTTTTGTCCGTGTTTGCGTTTTGGGTATAGCGCGTCCCCCCCTCTCCCCTCCATGACAGGGCGCCGGCTTTCCGATAGCCAATAAGGTCAATCCAGAGATCGGTTCCTCCATGACCCACTTTCCTTATCTTTGTGCGCCGCCATCTTCTGCCTAATCTCAAATCGTAAACCACCAGCCCATAACCCCCGTGCCTCTGATGGGCCTCCCCAATCATATCTCCATATTTAAACAGAGCCGTACATAAGTGGGGGACTTTTTCCCGATTACTGCGGCTAAGATTCTGAACGCGCAGGGACCAATTGGCGTACGTGCGCGGGAAGAGCCGCTTTCTCAATATCCTCCTTCCTAGCCCTCCCCTTTTGTATAAGATCGCGCCAACGCCTCCCTGTAATTGGTAATAGGGATAAGATTTCCACGAAATCCCCTGCCCAAATAGTCTCTTTCTCCTTTTCGTCAAGTGCGTGCCTTATTCGTTACACGCACACCTTGGAGTAGAAAGGCCCCGCGGGGATGTTGGTGTAAGTCATCGGTGCTCACGACCCCGGCCGTGTGTTAGAGACACTGGGTCGCGGCTGGTGGAGCTACTCCACCCAACCATAGAAGAGACGGAAACCCGGTGAATAAGGACCCCCAGGCCGTAGGTGGATTATGTTGGTGGATCATGTTGGTGGCGCCGGTGCGGGGATTGGCGCTGTGGTCACCTCGCCAATGTTGCACCCCCACGCTGCTGCCACTCCTATGCTGCACCAGCATCCCTAGCTCCCTGCTGTCCCCGCTCCAAAGAGACTGACGCCTGCGGCTCCAAGGCCTTCAACATGCCCACCAATGCTGCTGTGAAGTGAGTTGCCCTCCCTGCTGCACCATAAGCTCCTGGATCTGGTGTGTGGGTTACCCAGCCGCTGCCTGCCTCTACGCCTGCTGCGCCACCCGGTATTTCCTCCCTGTCGCCTCGCTGCCTGTTGCCTCCCTGGTCTGTGTGTACAACCTGGGATGCCATCCAAAATTCTAAGAGCGCTTGGGACTGCCAGGGACCCCCGCTGTTAATCTGATGGGCCATTAGTCTCTGCAGAATTGTCACTTAAATGTTGCAGCATGTAACCAGTATGTACCCAAGTCATGTTGGTGATAGCCCCAGATTTGCCCCAGTTTTTCATTTTGAATGGGACTGCCAGGGACCCCCGCTGTTAATCTGATGGGCCATTAGTCTCTGCAGAATTGTCACTTAAATGTTGCAGCATGTAACCAGTATGTACCCAAGTCATGTTGGTGATAGCCCCAGATTTGCCCCAGTTTTTCATTTTGAATGGGACTGCCAGGGACCCCCGCTGTTAATCTGATGGGCCATTAGTCTCTGCAGAATTGTCACTTAAATGTTGCAGCATGTAACCAGTATGTACCCAAGTCATGTTGGTGATAGCCCCAGATTTGCCCCAGTTTTTCATTTTGAATGGGACTGCCAGGGACCCCCGCTGTTAATCCGATGGGCCATTAGTCTGCAGAAATGTCACTGGAATGTTGCAGCATGTACCCAGCATGTACCCAGCATGTACCTGGGTCCTTTTTGTGATTGCCCCAGGTTTGTTTTAGAATACTCGTTGGCACTACATTAGATTTTGCAATGGCTTTTGATACAGTTCCACACAAGAGGTTAGTGTACAAAATAAAACAAATCACAGTCGGTAAAAATATTTGTACCTGAATTGAAAACTGGTTGAAGGATAGACCACAGAGAGTTGTCATAAATGGAATATTTTCAGGATGGGCTAAAGTTGTAAGTGAAGAACCTCAAGGATCGGTATTGGGACCCCTGCTTTTTAACTTGTTTATTAATGACCTTGAGGTTGACATAGTGTAAAGTCCCCATCTTTGATGATGACACTAAGGCTGCGCTTATACTGCCAGCGACGGCGACGCGATTGATGACATCAACCGTCGCTGTCACCATTGCGATAGTTGCAATGTAAGTTTAGGCGACGTCGCTGTCTATTAGGCCAGTGACATCAGAAAGGGGGAAGGCACCCAAGATCAGGAATAGAATTTGGTATGTCTGCCTGATGGAACAGTTGACAAGTTTAGTTAACGACACTGGCTCAAAATTCCTCAAAGTCTGGTCCCCATGATTGGACAACTCAGATATCCCTGGGGTAGATGCTACCAATATCCTGCAGTGATAGATAAAAGTGCATTCTCCTCTGACAAGCCAGTTTCGACAAAGGATGGTAGGTTAGACAGATAGGATAAACTGAGCAGAGTACGCTAGAGCCATAAACGGATCGGGAGAGGCATTAGTTAGGCTGGCATCGGCGCACCTTTGAGGGATGAGAGAGGCGGAGGTCCTCATTACCGGCATTCCCCATACCCCCCCTTCCTTTTGTATTACATGTCGAAGTCTGTCGGTACGTCCCCCCAGTGAGTCAAGTTGTTCTCTTTTGTTATGTTTTTTTTTAATGTCAGTTGATTGTATTAAGAACTGTAAAAATAGGATATTTGGTGGCATCAAAATATGACAGTGGGTTGGAAGCTTGTATACTGTTTGTACCAGATACCCAATACAATTTGATGTGGAAAAAAATGAAAGGGGGAAGGCAGAGGGACGGAGAAAATCTCTGATTGACCACAAGGGGAGACCGTTGCTGAAAAAATCAAATAAGAGTGACTACCAGGTTTTTGGTAGCGTTGTCGCTTGGTCGCACTGTCGCCTGCACTACAAGCACCAACGACGGTGACAATGCATTTGTTTTGACGCGGCGTCACGTTATAAGCGCAGCCTAACTTGTGTAGAATAGAAGAAACAGAGCAGGATGTAATTTCTCTCCAGATGGACTTGGACAGACTGGAAACTTTGGTAGGTAAATGGCAGCTAAGGTTTAATACATATAAATGTAAAACTATGCATTTGGGAAACAAGAATAAACAGGCAATTTACAAATTAAATTGGGATATATTAGGAGAATCCTTACTGGAGAAGGATTTAGAATTGCTTGTAGACAGCATGCTTAACAACAATGCTAATGCTAGCATAATTATTCCCTCTAGAAAGCATACATTAAAAACTTTAACCCCATTACCCTAAACTCCTAACCCTAATCCCCTACCTTAAAAACCTGACCCCTTACCCTACAACCCCTAACTTTTACCCTCCACCCTAACCACTAAATGAATCCTTAAATTAACTCACCTTGACAAAGCAGTTGGCGGCTGAGCCTCCAGCGTTGCGTGCCGGCAGAGACTTGGTCACGGCAAAACAGCCGTGACCAAATGTCCCAATCCCCACAGGCTCCGGCTACTTCTGACGAAGCCATACGGCAAAACGCATTGAGTTGGTGAACCAGAACCCATTACAGTGGAGAGGGAGGTGATCGGAGGTCCGGAGAGTAGTTCAAGTCATTACAGTTCCAAATTTCGTGAGACTCGTGACATCACTTCCAGGAAGTGAATGCCGGGTGAGCGAGTCGGCGTTCCCCTTTGTTCTCCTGGGACACGAGGAGGGGGAGAAAGACACTAAACACCAGGGACTGTGTAGGACCATCAAGGATCCCCTGTTAAAAACATTGCCTTAAAGATTATTTGAAATGTTAGTGTAAGCATTGAAGTTTTGCATCTTTCTGAGAGAAATACAATGTGTGCAATCAGCACTATTGGATATCCTTTTTCTCGTTTTATGAAAGCGCTGGAGGAAGAAATGTTTTGCTTGCTGACTATAAAGGAAATGAAAGATGAGAATACCACAATTTTACATGGTTGAAATGATTTTTTTTCACTTTATTACACAAGTTTGTATTCACATTCGTCATATTATATTCACAATACATTACAGTATTTATATAATAGTTGCACTTACTTTGCACCTGTTAGCGCTCCCCAATATTTTCCTTTTCAGCTGGCAAACTGTACCTAGTAATAGATGCACCTTAAGGAAAAAGAGGTATACTTTATCTCTTAACATTTTATTACAATTATGAACCATATAACACGCTTGCATTTATTTATTCACATAAAAATAGTGTGGATTGTGTACATTTTCAAAGATTCCCTCCTATACTCTTACAGTAGCTCTGATGAAAAGGCCCACCTGGAAAAAAATGTTCAGTACACCCATTCTGAATTTCTTTTTAAATCCCAGAAGGCTTCACATCAAATCCCAAAATGTACCAGAAACTATCCACAAAAGTTTGAAAAAACATATACATTTCAATTGTAAAACAGGTATAGATAAGAGTATAAAAGTGTACATTTAAATACCATTAAGAAAGAAAAGTGAATGGCGATGCAAAATATGTACTATTTCCCTATTCACAAACCAGCGGTTTAAAAAGAGCCACACAATTGATGTTCTATTCATAAGGAGTATATGTATGAAGGTAAAAGTGGAGCAAAATAACTGCACGGTATATATCAAAGAAGAAAGTCCCATTGAAATGAATAGTATTTTTATTTCTTGATACATTTTGTTTAGTATTTTTCCACAGAATTGCTCCACTTTCGCCTTAATATATAGATTCCGTAAAAGTAAAAGAAGAGATTTAAAAGGGTACGTCTAATCTGATCCCAGAAATGTGCACAATAACAAAAGTATATCATATTTCTATGTACATGAGTACTGGAATACAACTAAAAAGATAACAGTTGGGACATAGGTGTCCAAGATGGGTAAAGTACCATATTATACATTAGATTGCTGTTTCTCTTACATAGTTTTAAATTGAATTAATTTCCATGATCACACTTGTGCTTATACTTGACAAGAATGTACTTTTATTCCATTCTAGAACCATTTTAGGATGCATAGAGAAACCACAGTAACCAATTATGGATTATTCACATGAATCGTAATGAACACATTTGATGACAGTCATTTTGTGTTCACTAACTAAGGCATCATGATAAAGACATGGTTGGTAATGTGCCACAAACTATAGAGTTTTCAAGTATGTTTTATGTTTAGCTACAGCAGAATGGAAACACTCAACAGAATATATCCACTTAGGCTTCAGCCATAATCAATCGTTTACTTTAACAAAATAAATATATTTGCAGGTCTGTTTATAATGATATATTATTTAATTTGAAAGAGAGACTTTAATAGCTCACTTTGATATAAGGTGCTTTTCAGTCATTGATCCTTCACTTATGAATCAAAAGCATTACTGATTGACCTTCACCTGTGACAGCAACATTTCCTCCTTAATAAAGAGATTTATGATACACTCTCTAAAACCAAGAAAGCAACCTCTCTGTTTTATTTTGATTGGGCTTTTAGTCCTGCATAATAAAAAGATCATCAATTTAAATGGATGTCATCAGTAGTTAATTCTGTAAGAGGGAAAAAAAACTTGAGTAGAATATTTAATTTACCTTTTGCTTCTACTACCGTTGGCATTTTGTATTGTATACTAGCTAAAGTACTGTACCTGGTTTAAAACACATTGCAAATGTACTGTGGAGTCCTCTTTCCCATTGCAGACTTGAAACCCCAAAGTAAAGTGACATTCACCCTCTTCACTGACACTCCCTCAGTGACACACAATCCATCAGTGTCATTACTCTCTTATACCCTGACCTTGACCCCTCCCACTCTTACACCCCTACCTCTCACTCTCCCCCACTTATCCTCTCCCCATGTACAGATGCAGCCACCAGTATCCGATCACTTTCCTGGGTAAAAACGAAGGCATCTCACAGTAAATGCCTCAACATGCCTCAACATTTCTGTGAGATTCCTAATGGCCCATCGGACTAACACAGCTGGGGTCCCTGCAGTCCCATTCAGTTTGAACCCCCTGCTTCCCGAGATACAGGACCCGTTATGGGGTGCTAGTATCTCTTATGCTTTGAAAGGTCCCGGTCACGTGACGCAGGACATTAAAATGCAGAGGGATACCGGCACCCCATAACGGGGCCTGTATCTTGGGAAGCAGGTGGTACCCAGACATAAAGGAGAGAATCCGGCGCTACAGCCTGTCACAAACTTCAGGGCACTTCCGAGTTAGAACAAAAACTTTATTGGAACCTCACGAACACACAGCTACACCACAATCTCCCCCTCAACGCGTTTCACGCCGAATCAGCGCTTCGTAGACGTAGATGTAGCGCCGGATTCTCTCCTTTCCATGCTGTTTCTTCAGAAGGCTGCACGCCCAAAACCGGAGCTCAGAGGAGAGCAGGACCAGGTAGGTTAGTACATAGGTAAGGTTTTTCCTTCCCGGCTCTGACCTATATCTGGTCCGTGTATACTCTCCAGCTCCACTCTATGTGACACTCACTGACACCCCAGGGTGCTGTAACTAACAGCCGGAGCGCAGGACAGATTTTCTTATTGGTACCCAGACATAAAACCAATAAGGTTCAGCTCCGGAGACCCCCTGCACATCTACACTATGAAAGAAATATATATTAAAAAAACATTTAATAAACATCAATACACCCCCCCGTGCCCCCCCCCCATTATGTAAAACCATTATTTATTTTTTAACATACAGAACTCATACCCCAGATCTATGGTAGTCCCCGGTGATCCCAATGGGTGTCCGCAGGCACCCAGTGCACCAGAGGGGGGTGCCCACAGGGTCTGGGGTCTACGGGTGGTTTCATGAGCCTCCAGGTGGTCCCAACGGGTCACCGTGGGCCACAATGGGGTCCACGGATGGGCCCGTGAGTGTCTGGGGGTCCCTGGGTCAACCCGACAGGTGTCTGGGTCCTCAGGTGGTCTCATAGGTCCCCACAGACCTAAGGTACCAACCCTTATGTTAACAAATAAACATGGCCTACATTTCAATCAATCTCGTCCCCCCTCCGCCCAAACGCATAAAGTACAGTAATGGGCAAAATAACTATTATCCAGATATGGATAATAGATTATTTGCCCATTATTAAACACAACATTAGCATGCATAAATAAAGTAAATAAATACAGTTCTACTTACCAAACCAGCAGGTCCCTCTGTCCTCCGTTGCCAGAAAGCATACATACATAATAAAGACATTCTAATGGCCCCTAAACCCTTAATCACCGTAGCGGTTAATAACCGCTATAGTAATTAGGGGGTTAACCACCCCTGCCCCGCTACAAACCCGGGAGGCCTAACCACCCACCCCGGACTGACTATACCCACCTGTACCCATTGAGTAGTATAGTGGTACATCATAACCATATAATAATAATATGGGCCTGATAAGCCTCTATAGTACTCAATGGGCACCCTAATCACAATATATTAATGCACTAGTGACTAGACACACAATAATAAAACATTAAAAAAACTCGAAAAAAACACACTTCAATAAATAAAAACAGTAGCCAGCTAATCCAATGAGCACAAGCAATAAAAAGATCAACAATTAATTAATTCATTAATTAATTAAACCATTAACCAAAGCAATTAATTAATCAAACTCAGAATTCTTTCAAACAGTAACTAATCAAACTAATTAATTACTAAACAAACTCCATGACCAGAGAGGTTGCCAGGCGGTTCCCCCCCTCCGCCCGCTTAGTCCCCCGAAAAAAAATAAATAACGACAGGAGACAGGACTGGAGGTAAAATGGCCGCGGCTATTTATTTAAATTAAGAGGGGTAAATGCTACTCCCCACCAGAGTGTACCTTTGACAGGAGGGGGAGGGAGGGTCAGCCGGCCCCCGCTCCGCTGCCGTCTGCGCGAGCGGGTTATCGACGTCATGAATAACTGACCTCGCCCACTCGTGCTCCCCCCGGGCTCAAACGGCCCAGCTCCCAGTCTGGCAAGAACAATCACCTACCCCCCATGAGCCGCCGCGACAAATGCAAAGCCGGACAACGACCCCTCCTGCTTGGAACCTTGTTCCTTTCAAGATCAGCAGAGTAACAGAATTCCGTACTGCAACAGAACAGAGAAGCATTAACATTACATACCAGCTTTATTCCCAGCTACCGAGCATACCCCGCTCACATTGTCGGCTGGTTACCATCAGGTTGCCCTATCCTAACTAAAGGGAATGGGTGGGTGGAATTTGGCTGGCGGGAGGCAAAGAGGACGAGCCCCCGCCAGCTTGGCTTTAAATTAGGGACCTTAGGACCCCTCCCCTGTCACGGGGAGGGCGGTGCGGGGGGCGGGCCAGCGGGGAGGAAGGCCGGCTCCCCCTGGTCATGAAACCCCCCCGCCCATGGCTGGGGGGGGGTCGCTTGACCAGGGAGGTTGCCAGGCGGTTCCCCCCCTCCGCCCGCTTCGTCCCCCGAAAAAACCCCAAATAACGACAGGACAAATAACAAATAACGACAGGGCTGGAGGTAAAATGGCCACGGCTATTTATTTAAATTAAGAAGGGTAAATGCTACTCCCCGCCAGAGTATACCTTGACAGGAAGGGGAGGGTCAGCCGGCTCCCGCGCCGCTGCCGTCTGCGCGAGCGGGTTATCAATGTCATGAATATCTGACCTCGCCCACTCGTGCTCCCCCCGGGCTCAAACTGCCCAGCTCCCAGTCTGGCAAGAACAAGCACCTACCCCTACGCCCCCGACGGCCCTATTTAACCCCCCTTAAACTAGGGCCGTACTGCCAACCACTGCAAGACCCTCTCCAATCCCTCCTGTAACCTGATATTGAACAGATCTAACCCCACCTCTGACATGTGAACCCCGTCCGCCCTCAACAAACCCCTGCGGTAGCATCAAAATCAGGGTGTCTGATCGCTCAACCCCCGCACTGCGCCACGAACTTGCCTACCGCCCTATTCACCTTCCTCCGTGCCCTATCCACCGCCCGCGGTGACCTGGCACTCCGCCAGGCCTTCCTGTAGACGATGTCGGACCAAACAAATTGCACCACCGGCCAGCGAGCGAACATCTGCGCCACATCCCTTCTAATGGTCTCTATTAGATCGACCGACCACACCGCCGCCACGTCATTTCCTCCCGCTTGAATGAGAAGGATCTGCGGTGGTCTCCTGTCTCTTGCTAGAACCAAGAGCCGCACACCCAAATCGAGGTCTGCTCCGTAAGATCGCCGAGCCGCGATTCTCCGCCCAGTGTATCAATGAGTCACCGATGATCCAGACCTCCGTCGCCTCCGCATCTGCGGGGGGAGGAAGGAGGGGGGGGGGCGGGGATGGAAGGAGAGAGAGAGAAAAAATCACACCAGCAAAACTTTTTTCTGCGCCTGACCTGGGCCTGATATATAGGACCGGTACCTGCTGGACTCACAATGCCCAATCTTCTGTATCACCTCCCCAGCCAGCCCAGCCCGTGCTGCCTCAGTTGCAGCCCCAAGCGCTCAAGGCAGACCCGGAATACTTGCGAGAACTGGTACCTGGTACCATCACTGTGAACGAGTAACGGCTCGTCCCTGGTGGGCCACACTTGTAAGTATGACCTAAGAGCCCCCATCAGGCAAATACACTTCCCTGGCACGCTTAGCAGAGGTACCACCGCACCCCTGCCCGCTTGGTCCATCTTGGACCGCCGGATGAAAAGCTGCAAAGAATCTGCCCCGAGCGCCACGTCCCTGGCCTGCAAGTCCCCGCCCCCTTTCTTAGAAGCGCAGACTAGTTCCCCTATACGCAATGCTCCAAAGAACGCCAAGGTGTATGCCGCATTAAAAAGTCCCGCCTCGAAGGTTGAAAAGCAGACGAGCCCTGTTATCTTAACCAATGCCTCCAATAACGCCGGAGTTACCGGCCTCCTGGCGTCGCTGGGCGGTGCCCCCCTCAAAAGCCCTGCCAGGGCCCTCTTGACTACAAACGCCTTGGTGACGTCAGTCTCACTGCCCAGCCTCAAGAAGAATGACACCCCGCTCAGATTCCTGCTTATTGTCTTCCCTGCTAACCACCTGCGTCTCAATTCAATAACGAATCGCATCATGATCAAGACCCCCCCCGCATCTCCTTCAATTTCCCTTGAGAAGCACAAGTACTCCCGCCATGCGGCCGCATAGGCCTCCCACGTACCCGGAGCTACCGATGCTCGCACTAGATTGATCACTGCGGGATCCCCAGCGCCCATAACTCTGTCGGGCAAGGTAAGCCGTCCCTGTCCGCTTCTGGTGCCCACTTCCGAAACTCTCCCATCTGCAAATGGGATAAAGAGTCGGCAATGTAATTCGAGACCCCCAGCACATGACGCGCCCGGAACGATATGTTTAATTGCAAGCATGAGAGGACGAAGCTGCGCAACAGATTCACGACCGGTGAGGAACGTGAAACAAAGTTATTCACAGCCTCGACCACTCCCATGTTGTCGGTCCAAATACGACTTCCCTGTTTGCGAAAGACTGCCCCCACAATTGCACCGCGACAGCAACGGGAACAGCTCTAGGAATGTTAAGTTTCTAATGAGCTGGGACTCGCTCCAGTGCTTGGGCCAGCGCTCTGCACACCATGCCCCGTTGAAGTATGCCCCGAAGCCTACTGAGCCTGCTGCGTCCGTGAACAGCTGAAGCTCTGCATTCCTCGAGGGGCGCCCCCGCCATAAGGTTCTCGCATTGTATGCCCCCAAGAAATCCGACCAGACCCGCAGGTCCTGGCGGATTTCTCGGCTGACCCGGATGAAGTGGTTAGGATGCCTGATCCCAGCGGTTGCCGCCGCCAGATGCCTCCAAAAAACCCTGCCAACCAGCATGATTCGAGCCGCAAAAACCAGGTGGCCCAATAATGCTTGGAACTGACGCAGCGAGGTTTTCCTCAGACCCCCGAACTCTCGTAGGAGCTCTTTTAGGGTCGCCAGTTTATCCGGCAGGAGCCTGTATTCTATCCGCGCCGAGTCGATTTCGATCCCGAGGAAGCTGAGTACTGTTGTTGGGCCAACTGTCTTCTCGTCAGCTAGCGGGACCCCGAACTCACGAGCTATGGCTGAAAATTCAAACAGCCATCTTGCGCACAGGTCCGATCCCACCGGCCCTACGAACAAAAAGTCATCCAAGTAATGCATACACCCTGTGGCCTGCACCCTGCAATACGCCACCCACTCGAGAAACGTGCTAAAAGTTTCAAAGTAGAAACATGATATTGCGCAGCCCATGGGAAGACACAAGTCAACAAAGTACTGGCCGTCGAGCAAGTGGAAACACTCAGGGTGCACCGGCAGCAGCCGGAAGGCAGACTTGATATCCGCCTTTGCCAGCAGAGCCCCCCGACCCATTCCGCTCACCATTGCCGCTGCTTGGTCAAAGCTAGCGTAACTTACTGAGCACAACTCGCGATCAATGCCGTCGTTCACCGACGAGCCTTCGGGATAGGAAAGGTGTTGGATGAGCCTGGATGCCCCCGGGTCCTTTTTGGGGAACACCCCCAGTGGGGAGATCCTCAAGTCAGGGAGAGGGGGGTAGGCGAATGGACTACTGGAGTTGAATCATCCCCAACTCCACCTCCTTACCCACATTTTCCCGCGCCACCTCACTGTAAACCCTTGCCGATTTCAAATTCCATTCAAATCCTGATCCCGTCTGGTGCACAAACGGGATTCTGAACCCCTCGGAAAACCCGTTGAGGAGCAGCCGGGCTGCGTCCCTATTTGGGTATCTTTCCAGCCAAGGGGTCAGTCTTTGGACGATTATAGGAGAAGGCGCCTTGCTGGCCAGCCCTCCGCCCACCCCTCCTGGAACCGCGTCCCACGCTCTTAAAGCATTTTGCCTGCGGATGAGCTCCTCCGCAAGTGCCGCATTGGTGTTTGAAGCGACAAACCGCATATGTGCACCACTCGTCATTGAAGGCCCAGCACACCCCGGGCCGGCTATCCCCCTTTTTGTCCGTGTTTGCGGTAGCGCGTCCCCCCTCTCCCCCTCCATGGAAGGGCGCCGGCTTGTCCGATAAGCCAATAAGGTCAATCCAGAGATCGGTCTCCTCCATGACCCACTTTACCTTATCTTTGTGCGCCGCCATCTTCTGCCTAAATCTCAAATCGTAAAACCACCAGCCCATACCCCCGTGCCTCTGATGGGCCTCCCCAATCATATCCTCATATTTAAACAGAGCCGTACATAAGTGGGGGGACTTTTTCCCGATTACTGCGGCTAAGATTCTGAACGCGCAGGACCAATTGGCGTACGTGCGCGGGAAGAGCCGCTTCTCAATATCCTCCTTCCTAGCCTCCCCTTTTGTATAAGATCGCGCCAACGCCTCCCTGTAATTGGGTAATAGGGATAAGATTTCCACGAAATCCCCTGCCCAAATAGTCTCTTTCTCCTCTTTCGTCAAGTGCGTGCCTTATTCGTTAACACGCACACCTGTGGAGTAGAATAGGCCCCCGCGGGGATCGTTGGTGTCAACGTGGTGTCCACGACCCCGGCCGTGTGTAGAGACACTGGGGTCGCGGCTGGTGGAGCTACTCCACCCAACCATAGAAGAGACGGAAACCTCGGTGCCAATGACCCCGGCCGTAGGTGGATTATGTTGGTGGATCATGTTGGTGGCTGCCGGTGCGGGGATTGGCGCTGTGGTCACCTCGCCAATGTGCACCCCCCACGCTGCTGCCACTCCTAATGCTGCACCAGCATCCCTAGCTCCCGCTGCTGTCCCCGCTCCAAAGGAGACTGACGCCTGCGGCTCCAAGGCCTTCAACATGCCCACCAATGCTGCTGTGAAGTTTGCCCTCCCTGCTGCACCATAAGCTCCTGGATCTGGTGTGTGGGTTAACCCAGCCGCTGCCTGCTCTACGCCTGCTGCGCCACCCGGTATTTCCTCCCCTGTCGCCTCGCCTGTGCCTCCCTGGTCTGTGTGTACAACCTGGGATGCCATCCAAATTCTAAGCGCTCTTGCCCTTTCACCCCACCGCCTCCCCTTTACTGCCGTGGGTATTTTACCCGTCCTTGCCAGCCTGGGGGGAAGCAACTGGGCCGGCGACCTGGGTCGCCCCTCGATCATTGCCGGCTCAACGTAGTCGAACCACGCCGGGTTGTTTGTCATCCTTCGTGCGTTGGCGCCACCTGCGGATGCAGATTGCCATCCTGGTCTCCTGGACTCTGCCGATCCTGCAGGCGATGTCCTTGTAGCTACACCACCCGCATCTGTCGCGCCTCGTCATGGTCTGCTGCCTGAGCTTGGAGAATGCGGAACTGTTTGGCCATCGATGCCATGCTGCTGCAGGAGTGTGCTTGCTGATCTGCGCGTGCCTATGCCCTGAACTATGCAGACGCTGTGATTTGCGCTTGCCAAAAATGCTCTGGGCTAGCGCCACTACGCACAGCTGCCACGGATCCAGCGGGGGGGAACGAAGGTCAGCACTGCAATAAATGAGAAATGCAACCATTATCATCCGTGTGCTGGTACACCGTCCTACATTCTTCAATAAGGTATACAACTACATAACAATATGCTAGATAGTACACATAAAGGAGGCAAAGAGGACGAGCCCCCGCCAGCTTGGCTTTAAATTACGGACCTTAGGACCCCTCCCCTGTGATGGGGAGGGCGGTGCGGGGGGCGGGCCAGCGGGGAGGAAGGCCGGATCCCCCTGGTAATGAAACCCCCCGCCCATGGCTGGGGGGGGGGGGTCGCTAAATTATTCTAACAGAAACCAATCCAAATAATTAATTAATATAACATTAATGCATTAATTGAAACATTAAACTACACTGGCGACACACTTTATTCGAGCTCGGCTAGTCCCACGAATTCGGGTATACCCGGGTGTATTGAGGTTTGTGACTGTTTTCTGCCCGAGTGCATTGGGTTATTTTCAGGCAGGGATTGAAGCATTTTATTCCCGCTGGCTGCAATACTGCACAGTATATATATATATACTGCATTACAATTCATGAATTTATGCCATCTGGTAGACACGCGAAGCATTGCAGCCTATTAAATCCTAATCATTATCATTTAACAGATCAGCCGCCCATCAGCCAGGCATGAACCCAGGCTGGGAAGGCAAACGCAACGGGGCTTGTCAGAGGTGAGGAGCGGCGCATTCCAGGTATCTGCCAGGTACATACTGGGTATTTGCTCGAATAAAGTGTGTCGGTGCAGTACAAAGAAATAAAATAAAAACATATCAGAAACAACCATTAAACGCATTAGCCAACACAATACATCACTCATTAAAAAAGAAAAACATTCGCCAACATTTTATTTCAATCAAGCTGAAAAATACCTAACAATTACAGCCACATAAACTAACATTGCAAAAAACATCATCAATACAAAGCCACAAATGCCCCCCAAATATTGTCCTAATAATATATTGATCTGAACTCTAAAGTAGTACAGATTAATATATTATCAGTCAATGTTAAAAAAACACATCCAATGTAAAAACCTTTAAAAAAAAGACATTTACAACTATGCAATATATTACTTACCATTAGAAGCGTTGGCCCTCCGACTCCCGGGATAACAGGAAGCTCACCTACCTTGAAGGCCTCAAACAGCATCCGATGCCATCCGCATGAAGATCCGGATCAGGCACCCAAATCTTCTATCTTCATCTGTCACCATTTCTTGATCTTCTTTATCTTCTATCTTCATCTGTCAATCCGTAAAACCCCATGGTAGATCCCAACCGATGTTCTCTCGTCGTCTTCTTGGGCTCAAATCAGAATGGCTGTGCTTCATTTGCCTTTAAGATGATGTCACTAAATACAAGATGGCAGGCGTCACATGGTATTTCAGCCAATCAGATCGCGGAAACCGATTCCCCAATCTGATTGGTTGTTGTACACCATGTGACTCCCTTTTGATGATGTCACATACTTGACCTATAATGACTCCGTCACATGGTGTACAACAACCAATCAGATTGGGGGATTTAGTTCCCATGATCTGATTGGTTGAAATACCATGGGATGCCGGCCATCTTGGATTTAGTGACATCTTCTTAACGGCAAATAAAGCACAGCCATTCTGATTTGAGCCCAAGAAGATGACGAGAGAACATCGGTTGGGATTTACCATGGGGTTTTATGGATTGACAGATGAAGACAGAAGATAAAGAAGTGAACCCAAGTGATTTGTATCGGCGCTATACAACACCCACAATACAATTAAGGTGCCAAAAATAGCACACAGTGATAAGGTGTGTAACCAAAGATACTTCTCAACCTTCCAAGGAATATGTAAGGATTCCTTACAGAAACAGTCTTGGTCCAAGGGGGGGGGAAGGGAGCGGTAAATACAGGAACACACCGAAAATATAAAAAGATAAACAAAATAATAGTGCAGTAAATTCAAACAATGTGGGAAATAGTCAAATCTTGGCTCGGTTAGAATTCCTACTTACAACAAGTGGAATAAATAAAGGCAATGGTCTGACTCTGTCAGTATGAATGAGGTTAGATCTTCAGCAGAGAAGGAAATTCTGGTTAGGAGGTAACTTCATACAGGAGTCATTCAGGTGATGTAAACTCAGATTCACGGAGAGTGTGTTGGTCATATAAAAAGGAAACGAACCATAGTGTAGATCACAAAACACAATTTATCCAATCAAGCAAGGTAAGAAATGTACTTACAATAAGTACATAGAGTATGTACACATAAAGGTATCGTGAAACAGTAGAGGGCTGTTTTTAGTAAAAAGCTTGCTGAACTTTCTCCCTTGGCTCCCACCTCACCGCCGATGGATGGCGTCTGACGTCACTTCCGGTAAACGAGTGATGACATCCGGTGGAGAGCGGGGAAGATGGATACCAGCGAATCGGCTGCAAATTCAGCAGACACCTCAAACGTCTTCACTCGGGGAGCAGCTGCAGCAGACTGACGACAAAGCTCTACGCGTTTCGCTGTACGTAGACAGCTTCCTCAGGAGCGAATAATGACCCTTATGGTTGTGCATTATTATATTGTATGGATAATTGAAATCAATTAACAGACGGCCGTCTGTAACAATTATAAATTAAACCACAGGTTGCCAAAAACTTGGCACATAACTCTGCGGTCCAAAAAGGCTAATAAAATAACATAACATAACAATTACACTTTATTCATAAATGGCTAACACTCAAAAAATAAACATTGAACAATTAAAAATTTTACGAAAATAATTTAAAATCTCAAAATGCATAAATCGGATGGGATAAAAGAGAGAGAGAACAAGTAATTAGTGAACAATAGTAGAACAGTAAGTTAAAATCAATTCATAAGATAAAACTCATTGTAAATATAAAATAGCTTAAAATAGTATAAAAATATACAAAAGTACAGTGTGCAAGGTGCAATAAGTATAAGCAGCAGTAATTAAATAGGTGCAAACAGAAACAGTAATAGACCAGTTATAGAAACTAAACATCGACAAAAAAGAAAGATAAAAGTAAAAATGAAAATCTAAGGAGGCGGAGGAATTAGATCAGAAAAGGTATTATTTCAAAATCAGCATTTAAGCCGTATGGAATGAGTGTGTTTAATTTATGTATCCAATACATCTCTCTTTTACTCAGATCCAATTCTCTACTATGTCCTCTCCAGTGCTGTAAAACGTTCTCAATTACAGTACATTTCAGATCTTTAGGGTTGGAATTATGGTATTTTGCAAAGTGCTTTGATACACTATGTGTAAGAATTCCACGTCTGATATTACTCAGGTGCTCTAAGATATGAGTCCGAATCGATCTTGTGGTTTTCCCCACGTACTGTAGCCCACATGGGCATTGTAAAACATATACAACAAAATCTGTGTAGCAATTGATATACTGTTTTATTTTAAAGGTTTCTTTAGTATTATTGCACATAAAACTTTTTTTTATCCAATTGCTTATGTTCACATGCCTTACAGGATGAAGTGAGCCCCAAGTGCCCTCAAAAAAATAGATATTAAAGATAATAGGTGGTTCAAAAGCATAGAAGGCTTTTATGGCTGTTCATCCTGTAAGGCATGTGAACATAAGCAATTGGATAAAAAAAGTTTTATGTGCAATAATACTAAAGAAACCTTTAAAATAAAACAGTATATCAATTGCTACACAGATTTTGTTGTATATGTTTTACAATGCCCATGTGGGCTACAGTACGTGGGGAAAACCACAAGATCGATTCGGACTCGTATCTTAGAGCACCTGAGTAATATCAGACGTGGAATTCTTACACATAGTGTATCAAAGCACTTTGCAAAATACCATAATTCCAACCCTAAAGATCTGAAATTTACTGTAATTGAGAACGTTTTACAGCACTGGAGAGGACGTAGTAGAGAATTGGATCTGAGTAAAAGAGAGATGTATTGGATACATAAATTAAACACACTCATTCCATACGGCTTAAATGCTGATTTTGAAATAATACCTTTTCTGATCTAATTCCTCCGCCTCCTTAGATTTTCATTTTTACTTTTATCTTTCTTTTTTGTCGATGTTTAGTTTCTATAACTGGTCTATTACTGTTTCTGTTTGCACCTATTTAATTACTGCTGCTTATACTTATTGCACCTTGCACACTGTACTTTTGTATATTTTTATACTATTTTAAGCTATTTTATATTTACAATGAGTTTTATCTTATGAATTGATTTTAACTTACTGTTCTACTATTGTTCACTAATTACTTGTTCTCTCTCTCTTTTATCCCATCCGATTTATGCATTTTGAGATTTAAAATTATTTTCGTAAAATTTTTAATTGTTCAATGTTTATTTTTTGAGCGTTAGCCATTTATGAATAAAGTGTAATTGTTATGTTATTTTATTAGCTTTTTTGGACCGCAGAGTTATGTGCCAAGTTTTTGGCAACCTGTGGGTTAATTTATAATTGTTACAGACGGCCATCTGTTAATTGATTTCAATTATCCATACTATATAATAATGCACAACCATAAGGGTCATTATTCGCTCCTGAGGAAGCTGTCTACGTACAGCGAAACGCGTAGAGCTTTGTCGTCAGTTTGCTGCAGCTGCTCCCCAAGTGAAGACGTTTGAGGTGTCTGCTGAATTTGCTGCCGATTCGCTGGTATCCATCTTCCCCGCTCTCAACCGGATGTCATCACCCGTTTACCGGAAGTGACGTCCGACGCCATCCATCGGCGGTGAGGTGGGAGCCAAGGGAGAAAGTTCAGCAAGCTTTTTACGAAAAACAGCCCTCTACTGTCTCACGATACCTTTATGTGTACATACTCTATGTACTTATTGTAAGTACATTTCTTACCTTGCTTGATTGGATAAATTGTGTTTTGTGATCTACACTATGGTTCGTTTCCTTTTTATATGACCAACACACTCTCCGTGAATCTGAGTTTACATCACCTGAATGACTCCTGTATGAAGTTACCTCCTAACCAGAATTTCCTTCTCTGCTGAAGATCTAACCTCATTCATACTGACAGAGTCAGACCATTGCCTTTATTTATTCCACTTGTTGTAAGTAGGAATTCTAACCGAGCCAAGATTTGACTATTTCCCACATTGTTTGAATTTACTGCACTATTATTTTGTTTATCTTTTTATATTTTCGGTGTGTTCCTGTATTTACCGCTCCCTTCCCCCCCCCCTTGGACCAAGAAGATAAATAAAATCAAGAAATGGTGACAGATGAAGATAGAAGAAGGTGATTAAAGAAAGAAGAAAGAAGATTTGTGTACCTGATCCGGATCTTCATGGCGGATGGCATCGGATGCCTTTTGAGGCCTTCAAGGTACGTGAGCTTCCTGTTTCCCCGAGAGTCGGAAGGCCAGCGCTTCTAATGGTAAGTAATATATTGCATGTTTGTAAATGTCTTTTTGTACAGGTTTTTACATTGGATGTGTTTTTTAAATTTTTTATTTTTGAACATTGACTGATAATATATTAATCTGTACTAATTTAGAGTACAGATCAATATATTATTAGGACAATATTTGGGGGGCATTTGTAGCTTTGTATTGCTGCTGTTTTTATAAATGTTAGTTTATTATGTGGGATGTAATTGTTTGGTATTTTTCAGCATGATTGACATAAAATGTTTGCGATTGATTATCTTTTTAATGAGTGATGTATTGTGTTGGCTAATGTGTTTAATGGTTGTTTCGGATATTTTTTTATTTTATTTCTTTGAAGTTTAATGTTTCAATTAATTCATTAATGTTGTATTAATTAATTGTTTTGATTGGTTACTGTTAGAATTATTTTGGAGTTTGTTTAGTAATTTATTGGTTTGATTGGTCACTGTTAGAATTATTTTTGTGTTGGTTTAGTAATAAATTGGTTTGATTTGTTACTGTTTGTAAGAATTCTGAGTTTGATTAATTAATTGCTTTGATTAGTTAATGGTTTAATTAATTCATTGTTGTTCTTGTTATTGCTTGTTGTCATGGAACAAGAACTACATTTTTGGTTCACCCCCCTCTTTCCTTTGCAGCTTCTGCCTGTCAGTTCTTATTTCAGCTGCATGGAATTTGCAGACACATACTGTGCCTGTGTGACATGTAACTATGTTGCATTTCTTGCCTCTGGGCATGAAATCAGTGAGCTGCTACTGCAGCTTCTGAGATCCTCACCAGAATGGGCTTGTCTGCCCCCCCTCCTGTTTGTTCAGAGATAGTCTGCCCCAAGACTATTCCCTTACCCATATTGCTCCTCACTTCCTTTTCCACCCTGAAGACAGTGAGTACAGCACCCTTCTCTGTTAATCTACCATGGTGAGGCCATCTCTTTTTACCGGTTTCTAACTAATAATCACCACTACATACTGTACCATCCACAAGTATCTGTATTCTGCTGCTTTTCCCAATAAAGTGGAGGAAATATTACAGGGTTTGGAGTGATTTAAAAGGGTACTGAGTTAATGCTATCGGGAGCCATTCACACATCAAACGTGACCCTGGCTTCAGAAAAGTAAAAAGAGGACCGTGTGCCTTGGGGACACACACAGAGGAGCTGCTACCCACAGCCTTTATGCTAAAGAAACAAGCAAGCAGCTTACACAGCAAATAAACAGCAGTCTCTCACCACCACTGTACCAGCATACTGCTCCACGTTGCTACACAGAGCCACCAGCCTCTACACAGCAAACAACTACAGCTTTATGCAAAGACAAGTGAGCAGCCTTACTTTTCTAATAAGAATACAGAATAGTCTCTGGACAAGCAGCAGCTTCACTCTGCCAGACAGGTCAGCAAGCTTTATACAGCAAACTGCACGCAGCCTGCAGCCTTTCAGATAAGCAAGCGGATTTACACTGGACACAGCCAGCATACACCCAGCACAAGGCAGCAGCTTTGCAGACTGACAGTGCACCTTACACACAAACCTAATTGCTTTTCTCTGTCTGAGTTCACCTCCTGCACAGCCCCATAGTGAGGAGCCACCATCTCACCTACCCCTGCGCACGTCCCCACGGCAAGCGCCATCAAGGGCCACGCTACCGGACACCCACCAGGGCACGGGTCAGAGCCACCGGACACCTGTGAGTTCAGCTACCCCTACGCTGCACGCTGCAGGACACCGCTCGGCATCATCTGAGACAGACGCCCATCGCTGACACAGGTAAAAGACCGAACGCCACACTCACTGGCTAAAGGCCTACACACACCTACAGCATGGCAGAACTCAGAGCCTCACCAGACATCATGCAGGAAAGCGATCACTCAGACACAGAGACCGCTGCGCAACTGCAACAGGCACAGGCAGAGGCAAGGCCCAAACGGACAGTCACACTGACACAAAAGGCCCGCGAAAAATATGAGGCTGACATTGACGTACACCGCGAAAAATTAGAGAAGGCCTGGGAGGACACTGATCGTGAAATAAGTAATGTCGCAAGTGCTAGCGATCAAGAAACCCAGATCAAACAAGCTATTACTCAGATTAAGTCAAGCCATAGACGTTACATAACGCTGTCACAGGCATATTTCACCTATCTGACAAGAACTAACACAGAAGACAGCACGCGGGAACGCGACTTGCAAAAGGCGATTGACCTGGAGCGCGATGGCATCGTGCAGACCGCCATCGCAGACGCCCAAAGCGATAGAAAAGAGCTCCTCCTGGAGACCGCATCGCAGCGCTCAAGCACATCCAGGCACTCATCAAGGTCAGCAAGATCAGCGCAATCTCACGTGTCTAGCGCAAGCGCAAATGCCACCAGGGCACGAGCCACCGCAGAGGCCGCACGTGCCAGGGCCGCATACGCTCAGAAAGAGGCAGTCATGAAACTAAATAGGGCAGAGGTGGACGTCAACCTAGAGGCCCTAAACCAAGAGAAGGAAGCCGCCGCTGCCATAGCCCAAGCTGAAGTCATAGAAGCAGCCGCGAGACAGGACGGCGAGGAGCAACTGTACAGACGGATAAGACGGATAGCCTCAGAGGATCCAGCCCAACGCACTGAAAACTTGGATCATTGGATCATTTTATCAGCTACATCAATACCAACTAAGTGAACCTAGAGTTCACTACAGAACATAGTAAAACCTCCCTACATTTTTTAGACCTCACGATTTTTGTGGAAAATAACACATTAAAAACAAAAACATTTTTTAAACCCACCGATGCGAACAATTATCTTTTAAACACTAGCTGCCATCACTCAAAATGGCTTAAAAATATCCCTTACGGACAACTACGCAGAATCAAAAGGAACTGTACAGATCCGGAGACTTACCAAGAACAGGCCATAATTTTAAAAGATAAATTCTTAGAAAGGGGCTATGAACCTAAAATAATTAATGCAGCATTCCAACGAATGGAATTAATTCCGAGGGAACAACTTTTAAAATCTAGGGAAAAAAATAAGGACACAAGTTTCCCAATATCAATTATCACTGATTTTAGCACTGATTCTGGCAATATAACAGAAGTGATAAAAAAACACTGGCACATTTTGCAGACGGACCCCATTCTAAAGGATCACATTCCATCAACACCTAGGGTCATTTTTAGAAGGGCTCCAACTTTGAAGGCGAAACTGGCACCAAGTGTATTCAGGAGGGAACCTAAGATTAATACCCAACATTGGTTACCCCCACCAGTGGGATTTTTCAATTGCTTCAGTTGCAAGGCCTGCAAACAGGCAATGAAAGATGATAAAACCAGTTTTATTTCTAACACTACAAAAGAACAATTTAAGATCAAAAATCTTATCAACTGTCGGACGGAATATGTGGTATACCTGCTTACGTGCCCATGTGGTCTCCAATACGTGGGCCGGACTTCTAGGGCCTTGAGAGTCCGCGTTTTGGAGCATATGGGCAACATACGTAGGCAGGTTATGACCCATAGTGTTTCCAGACATTTCAGCCTGGCACATGGAGGAAACCCTGATGGACTCTCATTTAAGGGAATAGAAAAAGTAGAGGCACATTGGAGGGGCGGAGACCAGCTCAATAAACTGGCCCAACGAGAGACATATTGGATCTATAGACTCCAGACCTTGGCCCCAAAGGGCCTCAACATAGACATAGATCTAGGAGCCTTTTTTTGAGCCGACACCTTTGATCATTCATTTATTGATTTATTCCATTACACCCTTATGGCCCTAGGCTTTTCCACTTTACCAGCCTGGAAAGTCCACTCCCTTCCACGACCCCCACATGCACTCCCAACCCCCCATCCCCCCTCCCCACCCCACCCCACGCTTTTCCCAATAAAGTGGAGGAAATATTACAGGGCTTGGAGTGATTTAAAAGGGAACTGAGTTAATTCTATCGGGAGCCATTCACACATCAAACGTGACCCTGGCTTCAGAAAACTTGTACAGTATTCATTGGATTAGCTGGCTACTATTTTTATTTAGTGAAGTGTGTTTTTTAGGAGTTTTTTAATGTTTTATTATTGTGTGTCTGGTGCATTAATGTATTGTGATTAGGGTGCCCATTGAGTGCTGTAGAAGCTTATCATGCCCATATTATTATTATATGGGTATGATGTACCACTATACTACTCAAAGGGTACAGAGTGGGTATAGTCTGTCCGGGGTGAGTGGTTAGGCCTCCCGGGTGGGTAGCAGGGCAGGGTGGGGTACCCCTTAATTACTATAGTGGTTATTAACCGCTAAGGTGATTAAGGGCCATTAGAATGTCTTTATTATGTATGTATGCTTTCTGGCACCGGAGGATAGAGGGACCTGCTGGTATGGTAAGTAGAACTGCATTTATTTAATTTATTTATGCATGCTAATTTTGTGTTTAATAATGGGCAAATAATCTATTATCCATATCTGGATAATAGTTATTTTGCTCATTACTGTACTGTATGTGTTTTGGCGGAGGGGGAGGATTGGTTGAAATGTAGGCCATGTTTATTTGTTAACATTCAGGGTTGGTACCTTAGGTCTGTGGGGACCTATGAGACCACCTGAGGACCCCCCGGACACCCACGGGTACCACCTGTGGACCCACGGGGGACACCTGCGGGGAAAACCGGGTACCCACAGCTGTGGGTGCCCCGCAGACCCGCAGGGTTTACCTGAGGGCCCCCAGACCCCATGAGAACCACCTGAGGGCCTCAGACACCTGTGGGGTTGACCCGGTGACCCCCAGACACTCGCGGGCCCACCCATGGACCCCATTGTGGCCCACGGAGACCCATAGGGACCACCTGGAGGCCCATGGCACCTGACGGGAACCACCCGTAGACCCCCAGACCCTGTGGGCACCCCCCTCTGGTGCACTGTGGGGCTTGAAAACACCCATCGGGACCACCGGAGACAACCGTAGGTCTGGGGTATGAATCCTGTATGTTAAAAAATAAATAATGGTTTTACATAATGGGGGCACGGGGGGGGGTGTATTGATGTATATTAAATATTGCAATTTTATTGTGGCCTAGGAGGTGGGTTTTGGGGCTGTTGTGTGTGTGTTGTTTTTATTGTGTGTAGCTGGGGTTGGTAAAGGGGGTATTAGCCCAAAGGATTGGTGTTTAGACCGTGCGGGTGGGTAGCGGTAGGGTTAACCCCTTCATTACCTTAATGGTATTAACCACTGAGGTAATAAGTCCACCCGCAACGCCCCCCCCGGAAGGCCTAAACACCCACCAAGGGCCAAATACCCCCTTCACCCACCCCGCTACCTAAAATAAGCCTAGCATGGTTGGTTAACCACTTCATTGCCTTAGCGGTTAGCTGCTAAGTTAATGAAGTGATTGTAAATGCCTTTTTCCTGCATCGAATGCATGCCGTGGGTCTCCGGTGCTGGTATTACTGGGTATCAGCTCCGGAGACCCCCGGCATCAATCCTTTTCAGGAAAAAAGGCTAACATTTTTCAAAGTCCAGACTTATCGTTGCTCATCGACGCATCTCCCCACCAATCTGCCAAAATTTTGTGGCGTGTTGATTTGGGGATAAGATCGCCATTTTAGGGTCGCGATAGGCGGCGATAGGCAAATTGCGGCTACTAGAATCGCGGGTGTTTATGATCATTCTGAAAATTGTCGATAAGCTCAGTCAGCGATTTGATTTTGGTCATAAGATTTTTCAGCGATACAGGCCGTTATCGCCCACTTATCGAGGCTTACTGAATATGAGTAGCCATTTTGGCCGATAAGTGGTCGATAAGTGCCTAATCGATGATTACTGCATGAGGCCCATAGTCTGTTGGAGACTTATATCAACAATGTGCTGATGGTCTGAAAAGCCGATATTGCAACTTTGGATAGATTTTTAAAGTATGTCAATGAGAATGATTTTAATATTAGAGTTACACTTGTCATTAATTCCTATGAATTCTAGTAGGCCTCTATGTTTATTTATTGTGTTTCTTTTATTTGGTTACTTTTGTCTGGTTTCTTTCTACCCACTAAGGCCTATATCCACAAAGCTCCATTAAGTCAAGGCTCCTATCGTCATGTAATAAAAATCAGTCACGGTCAAGAGTGTCCTACTTTTCTAGAGTCCAAAGTGCTATGTCTATCCCCAAATAAACAACACGTGGATAGACACATTATGTTGAAATCCGTGCTTAACACTTACAGTAGCGAACAACTTTATTCTAACTTGGCTAGCTCCGCGAATTTCGGAATATCCCGGTGATGTGCGGTTTTGTATCGTTTTCTCCCGGGGTGTATTGCATTATTTTCGCGGCTGTGAGTTAAGCATTTTATTCCCGCTGGCTGCAATACTGCAATGCCGTGTAAAAACGCATGGGGGCGTTTGTGAGCTGTTGTCTTTGAAGCCGAGAAATTCATGAATTGTAATGCAGTATATACTGTATATATACAGTATAAACTGTATAACAACAAACCCTATAACCCCTAACATACACATACAGTACTGTATATGCACATCAATGATACTATAGGCCGTCCCCTGGCAAGATGTGTTTGCAGCAGAGAGAGAACCGCTGCTCTCTCTGCGCAAATATCGGCACATTAAAAATTATTTAAAATACATTTTTATTCATAGTGTAGATGTGCAGGGGATCTCCGGAGCTGAACCGCATTGGTTTCAGGTCCGGGGACACCCTTCTCCCCGAGATACAGCCCCCTTTATGAGGTGCCAGTATCCCTCTGCATTTAAAGATCCCGATCTCGTGACCACGGCCTGTAAACCAAGCAGAGGGATACCGGCACCCCCTAAAGGGGCCTGTATCTCGGGGAGCAGGGGGTCCCCGGACCTAAAACCAAAACGTTTCTGCTCCGGAGACCCTCTGCACATGTACAGTATGAATAAAACACATATATAAAAAAACACTCATTCCTTACCTTTGCGGCTATGTGCTATGGTAATGAAGCAGCATTTCTGTATTTTTAATAATATTGTACAGTGAGCAGGGGGTTCCCTGAGCCAGAAATTAATGCTCAGGGGACCCCCTGCTCCTGCACAATATTATTAAAAATACAGAAATGCTGCTTCATTATCATAGCTGATAGCCGCTAAGGCAATGAAGGGTTAAGGTAGAATAAACAATAAATACATTAAATACATATTTTTAATGTGTGTGTTAAACCTCCCTGCCTTGACTGTAATCTGTGTAAGAACCCCTCCCCCTATTGTGTGTGTTAAACTTCCCTGCCTTGACAATCTATGTAAAAACCCCTCCCCCTATTTTGTGTGTTAAACGTCCCTGCCTTGACTGTAATCTATGTAAAAAACCCTCCCCCTATTGTGTCTGCTAAACTTCCCTGCTTTGACTAATCTGTGTAAGCCCCCCTCCCCCTATTGTGTCGGTTAAATCTCCCTGCCTGTGTTTCTGTGAGTGCAGTGTACTTTATGTAAATGTGAGGAGGGGGAGGGGGATCCCGTGTAAATAACCACACCCACACCCACTACCCACTACCCACCTGCACATGGCCCCTCCGCTACTGCAAAACAGAGACAAAAATTAAAACATACAAAGTAATGTCCCCTAGCCCCTTAATCACCATAGCGGTTATTAACCGCTACAGTCATTAAGGGGTTAACCCACCCTTACCCACCACTCGGGATGCCTACATACCCTCCCACACTAACCCCCCCCGTGAGGCCTAACCACCCTCACCCAGTACCCACAAGGGAGGCCTACCCACATACCGTTGGGGAAACAACCCCCCCACCCCCAGTACCCACAATAAAAACAATACAGTGACCCACAATAAACATCATTCTATTTATTAAATACATTACCCAACCCCTGTCCCCCCCCCCATAAATACATGATTTATTCTTTTACATACAGGGTTCATAACGCAGCCCCACGTGAGTTCCCGGTGGGCTGGCGGGGCACCTGGACAGGCCTACAGGGTACCAGCAGCCCTTTTTAAACAGGTTCTGGAGGCCTGCTGGTGGGACCCGCCAGCAACATGGCCCCCAGGTGGTCTCCTTGGGTCACCGTTGGCCACAATTGTGTCCCCACAGTAGGCCCGCAGATGTCTGGGAGCCCCGGTCAGACCCACAGGTGTCTGCCAGGCCTCGGGTGGTTCCCACGGGGGTCTGGGGAACTCCCGAGTGCTCACTACGGGTCGGCGGTGCCCCCACAGAAGTGGGACCACACATCATCATCCCCGCACCTACGGGTCGGCGGTGCCCCCACAGAAGTGGGACCACACAGCTTCATCCCCGCAGACTACGGGTCGGCGGTGCCCCCACAGATGTGAGGCCACCGCTTCATCCCCCCATGTGTCACCCGTGGAACCACCAGCCTGATACCCGTGGGATACCCGAGGAAACCACAGGTGGTCTCCAGAGGTCCAATGCAGAACCATGGAACAAACCCTGAATGTAAAAAAAATAAAACTGGCCTATACATTCAATACATACACCCCCCCCCCCCAACACCTACA